>CAUHTR010004865.1:0-14966 GCA_959609185.1 Schmidtea polychroa | reverse complement strand
TATTCTGCAAAATACATTCGAACAGCTTCTCCTTATCTTTTCCATTCATTTTTGAACTCATCACTAATTCAAGACATTTGTTGATCTCGTCCTCATCTCCAATATATAGCATGTCTCGCAAATCCCATAAAATTTCGTTCCAATTTTTAAAATCTGAATTTGAATGATTAAAAGTATTCAAAATATTTACCTCATTTTTTAATCCAGGGATTAAACTACTAATCTACCAAGTATTCCTCATCCCTCAGTTGTCCCATTTGCCGTTGTGTCAATTTCACGCTGCCTTTATTGTATTTAGCCAGAATAAGCATTGTCAAATCTTTGATTTGTCCATAAGGGTTGATAGAAAATTGAGCTTTAATACCATTGATGTCTGTGGTTTCCACGATAATATTATTCAAATCGTTTTTGGATCTAATGCTTTTCCAAATGTTCCCATTAATTTAGCAATTTCCTCATCTTGGAGTATGCTGTAAAGCTTAGAACATAAGTTAAATGCACTTTTCAATTTCTTATGACTAAGTTGGATCTGACTTAACTCAGTAATCCACTCTTTCAATCTTGGATTGTTTGTTTCCATATTTTCGAGCCATCTTTCCATTTTATTTAATAACAACGTAGCCTTTTCGTTCAACAAGTCATTTTTTACTTTATTAGCAAAATTTTCCGAAATATTTTCGTACGCCATATAAGAGTCTGCTTCGTCATCAAATTCAATTTTCGACATCAACTTGTTTACTTTTTTTCTCATTTCTCGAACTTCATTTTCCATCTTTTCTTTAAAGTCGTCTTTTTGAGCATAAGCTACATTGGCATTGATTGATTCATCTTGAAATTTACTTGATTTCTTGGGATATCTAGGTGATAAAGTTCTTGAAAAACCATTTCTGCTAATGTAGCCCATTTTTCCACATCGATAACATTCAATGTCACCATTGTTTGGCTTATTTTCAGTAAATCTTCCTTTGGAACTCATATTTCTGAACCATTTCTGAACCAACTATTGATTTGAATAATGTCAAGGCTTCTTGCAAAACTCGCATGCAATAGTATTTGATCTCTCGTTAATTTGATTGCTAAAAGTTGCTTTATTAACTTCCCATTTATTACCTAATCTTGGAGAGCTGTTTGATTGGATTGGTTCTTTTGATTCCCATTGATTCTTTACTGGAGTTATCGACCTTTCTCTTTTCTCGGCATTTGCGGCAAATACTTCAGATTTTCTGATACTTTTTAAATTCAATTCAATTTTCATTGCTTTCTTCACGAGTTCATCGAAATTCGAAAAATCCACGTAGCATAGTGCTTTTATTATTTCAGGATGGGACCCAGTTATAAAATGATCTTCTAGCAATTCTCTGACTTGTTTCACCAACTCCACTTGTTCAGGTTTTGCTTCGAAGGCTTTGTCTGCTAAAGTGGTTAAATGGTATGCGAATTCACTTACCGATTCATTTGGATTTTGTACTCTGGCATAATATTTTTGTCGCATTATTCTTTTTATATCGCCTCCCACCAATTTCATTGCCATCACATCCATGAGTTTGGCCCAATCATTTCCAATTGTCTTTTTATCCACTTGCTGTCAAGCTTTTCTTGCGGCTCCTTTTAAATAGAGTGGGAATCTTTGTACCATTATGGCTTGTGACCACCCATAGGCCGAAGCGTACATATAATAATCGCCCATGAAATCAGCAAACTCAACCGGGTCTCCTCCATACTGATTCACCGGTAATTTTTGACAACTGGCAAAGTCTATCATCTCAGCGGTCTCTCTGGCCATCTTTACTTTTCGGTTTCTCAAATTGTATTCACTCACTGCTAAATATTAAAATTAATAATCAATAATTACTACCTCTTCCAATTTCCCCGATTTCCAATTATTTTCAAATTTTTTATTACTTTAACTTTTCTTCATCTCTTTGCACTCTTCAATATTCGCCCATCCAACGTTTGATCACGTCGGGCTCATCAAAATATATGTTAGGTTTTATGATATCAAAATCAACCGTTGGTTACTCTGACTCCACGTGTTCCAAAATCAATAAACACAAACTCCCAACGTATATTTGTTTTATAAAAATTTACAACTCTCACAATTAATTACACAGTTGGTCAACCACAATTCTCACACAATTTCAGATCGGACTCCGCTCTGGAAGGTCTCAACCTTGTACGATTAAAAAATTAGGTTTCACCTTTTGATTTAGTTCCACTCTCTGATCCAGACTCTTTTGACACTCCTTGTCTAACTCTTCAGTTTACCTAAAATATTTTTTCATCTTTTATTCTATTCCTCTAACTCCTAATGTCGGTTTCTTCTTCCCTACCTAAGGCTATCGCCGACTATGTGAATTTGGAGTTTACTTATATACTCCCATAATCGTTGTAATTTCCCTATTTTTGAGCTAATTGGTTTTGACTTCCTTAGTTATCATTCCCTAATTAGCTATTTCTGTTGACCCTCTTCCTAATTCCCCTTCCTTTGTTTACCCTCGTTTATCCGTTTGTTTGGATAATTGCTCTCTGAATTCCCCATTTGTTTATCCTTCCAAATTACCGCGCTCGGGTTTTCTTCATTGCTCGGGTTTCCCATTGGTTCGGGCTTATAATTACCTCGGGTTTCCCAATAGCCAATTAATTAATTAATTAATTAATATTTTGTGTTTTTCATTTGCCTGTTTTACGACCCTTTCTAAACCTTTTCTAACAATTTTTTGCTCACTGTCTTCTTCACCATCCCCTAATCTACCCCTCTTCCGTTTTCCAACTTCAATTTCGATAACTTTTCACTTTATTCCACTTCCTCAGGTTTGCGCATTTTTCCATTTCATGTCTGAATGTACCCTTTTGTTTTTATAGTTTTGTTTTCATCATATCTTTCTTTGCCATTGCTTCTCTGATTGACCACCATTCAATTTCAGGTTTTCCTTTTAATCTGAACAATATAATTTAATAATTTACTTTTAAACCTCAACACTATTATTATTATTATTATTATTGTTATTATTATTATTATTATTATTAATTATTATTATTATTATTATTATTATTATTATTATTATTATTATTATTATTATTATTATTATTATTATTATTATTATTATTATTATTATTATTATTATTATTATTATTATTATTATTATTATTATTATTTAAAACAATAAAATGATAATTTAAGCCTTTTGCTGCAAATAATGTATTTAATGAAATTATTTTCGACTATACGATAGTCCTTGTCAATCTCCTGGAATTTAGCAATGTTCTTCCCCAAAATACCTTTCAATCTTTCTTTTATTTCCTTTCTCTTAATTCTCATTGGTTGTAAATATAATGAATTGTTTTACTAAAAACTTAAAATTTTTACATTTAAAATTTCAAAATGACACAAACTAAAAATTTTTAAATTTTTTTACAGCTTCTATAATTAGCTTCTAGAAGCCTAATAAAATATTTGAAAATATTTTAAATAAAGCCTCCAATAACTACTTATATATGCTATTTAAATATTTCAATAAATGTGTCAATTTTGATTTTCAAACCCTATTTTTTAAAATTTTTTTCTATATTATTCTAATTATTACTTTTTAATTTATTCTATTTTTTTAAATTTCTTTATATATTGTCAGTTATTCTCAAAGTCAATGACAACAGATCAAATTCATGATTTCATTGATTTCTTCTTTAGTGTTGATCTTTGGCTGTCTGTTTATGATGAGAATTGCTTCTTTGATTCTGACATTTTTCTTTTGGATGTTTCCATTATCTATGATTTCTATTGAAATATTTTTTCTTTCCTCTGTTGGCTGACACTGCCGGAGATGTCTGCCCAACGAGGATGTTCCACCAGAATCTAGATGTTCTTTAACTCTTTGGTGCAATGTCCTGAGGGTACTTCCAATGTAGATTTCATTGCATACATTGCACGTGATGCAATAGACGATGTTTTTTCTAAAGCACATATCTTTCGGTGTCTGGCAGTTTTTCATTGTGCAATTGTTTTCTCTATTTATGTTGCCTGCCAGAGCCCTTCTCAATGTCCAGGATTTATGTGCTATCCGAATTGGAAGACCGGTACGTTTAAGTTCTTTCAGGATCTTGAAGTCGAGTATGTCACTGATGAATGGGATATTCAGATAGAAATATTTCTGATTCTTTTGTGTTAATTCCCTAGATCTTCTTGGGGTAGAATTCATTCTTTCAATGTCCTCACCTTGGTATCCGTTTCGGTGTAGGATTTTATTGAAATTTGATTGCTCTTTAAAGTTTTCGTTTTTCTCCGTGCATCGATTGGCTATTCTTCGTTTCTCGTTTCTTATGACATGTACATGTATATATTAATATAATTTCTATAATCAAAAACACCATCACAACAGTTATCATTCAAACTATCACAATCATTCAAAATCATACAACCCTTACTCATATCATTAATTACCATTAATTTATTGCTCCGATCACCTCCTCGTGTGGTGGAGCATTCCCATTTGGGTACTCAAAATCAGCCTCTGGAACCTCGTCACCGAATGCAGCCACTGATTTATGGAATTTTCGACGTCTGCCTGGAAATAACTCATGGCACTGATGTTTGAAATGTCCAGATCTTTTACAGTGGGCACATTGAATATTTGGGCATTCAGATCTTCTATGACCTTTTTCGTGGCACGCCCAACATCGCAAAATTTGATTTGTTCGGACATGATCTCGCAAATGAAATTCCCTGGTATTATAAGGCTTACTTCTATTCATAGGTTTCCATCCGTTTGAAATAGCATATCGATGTTCTCTGGTAAGATCGCCTTTGAATCTTGGATTATGTTGAGGTTCTCTTGTATATTCATCTTTGAATCTGGGATTAGCTTCTCGTTCTCGAATTGATCTGTTATCATAACTATATCTTGGTAAGCTCTTCTTAACAGCATCAGCATAGCGTTGTGTTTTATTCATTGAAGCTACATCAGCATGAAATACATTAATTTCTTTTGAAACTTGATCGTGTCTCTTTAATCTTTCTTTCATTTAATCAAATGATTTTAAATCTTGCATTTTGAGATCTTTTTTAACTTCTTTATCTTCAAGCGAATTGAATAGCAAAAATTTCTTTAGTTCTTCTTCATCAAGTTTATGCTTCAAAATATTTTTTGCAAGTTTCTCAATTTTTGAGCAGAATTCTTCGGCAGCCTCATTTCCTTGACGATAATTTAGCGCTTCGTTGAGATCATCGATAAGACTTCTGTTCTTAGCAAAAGCGTTTCTTAATCTTTCTATTTAATGCAGAGTTTCATTAGTCAACTCATATTTCTTCGTTGAATTGATTGATAGAAAAGCTTTGACGAATTTGCTTCTGTATTCTTCGACAATATTTGTCATTTCGAAGAATCGTTCCATTTCTAAGATAAAATCTTCCACGTCTGAATCCATGTCATATGTTTCTGGTGGCTTGATAAAATTAGCAATCTTGGTCGCCATATTAGCCACAGAGCTACGGGTATTAATAGAATCCATAACTAAAACACGTTTATTTTAAAACACAAATATAATTAAAACAAATTATAACGTTAATTTGTTTGAGGAGTTTCTAAAAAATAATAATTAATGTATAAGTAAGGATTTCAGCATACAATCAAACATGCACAACATCATACCATTATTTAAATACAAACTACAAAACGCCTCACAATTATTATTAATATTATTATTATTATTATTATTATTATTATTATTATTATTATTATTATTATTATTATTATTATTATTATTATTTTTATTATTATTATTATTATTATTATTATTATTATTATTATTATTATTATTATTATTATTATTATCCTGTACTAACAAGCAAATATTTTTGAAGGAACAAGTTAATATAATTTAAAACAATAAAAATTATTAAACTCGAATACTTAGAAAACTTTTAAAGATAAGTAGTTCAAGTTAAAAAGTATGTAGGTCAAGTTAAATTTATGTATATCAACTGAAAAATAAGTAGGTCAACTCAAAAAACTTAGAAAAAGTTTTTTTAAAAATATGTAGGTCACATAAACACATGCTGTATATTTTCGATCAAAAGTCTAACACAAATTATATTTGGTGTAAAGTATTTTATGCTTGTGTGTAATGGGCAATAAATAAGATCAAAATCATGAATTCTTTTAACACGGATGTGTATGCTTAATATTAACTTAAATAACTAAATTTTAACATTTATTAACACATTCGCAAACGTCATCTATACAATTCAGAAAATTGTTGCATACATGTGGATCATTATCATCGCACATCATAATATTTTCAGTTATATGATGGATATAATCCATAAATATCTCTTTAGGATCATCAATTTCTTGATTAGTTTCATCAAATCCAGAATCTTCACTCTACGATATATTTAATATGTTAGAAACATTTAATATGTCATCGATTTTTACACCACTTATTTCTGATAAGTTTTACAACAAAAGGTTGTAAACAAATAATAATTCGAAAAGTAATTAATCATATTAACCTTTTTCTACAGTCATTATTAGCAATTTAAAACTATAATGTAAGTTTATTTATACATTGTCTTTGTTAAAGTTTGCATTTGTTTTGCATAGATATTGCAATTTCATCGTTAATAAAGTGAACAACAGATATGATTAATTACATTTATTAAATACATCAACATTTATTAAAATATTTGGGAATGCCTAGCAGTCATAATTTTCGAAATAGGAGAATACACATCATTATTATCAATCATTGGATTGCAATTGTTATATACCAATTTTCGTTTTCCTTGAAGCTGATTTCATCAAAGGCATCATAAAATCTTGCATATCTGTTATTGAACAATGTATGTTGATTACATGATAAATTTGAATTCAACCGTTTGAATACCTCATTAATAGATTTAATATCTATCATTGAAAGCGTCCTGTTAAGAATTGAATTTAGTCGGAATTAGGTTGATCGATGACACCAATTTAAAATTGATTTCTTCTTTTAAAAAATACATTTTATAGTTGTGGAACATTTGAACAGGTTGTACAAGTTCTTCAACAACCTTTGGTTTTTCAGTGCTTGAAATTTCTTTGTCATCGTGGTCCAGGATTTTTATACATATGACAGATGTTTATCACCAATCAGATTATAGCCTGTCTTTGTTTTAATTGTATTCAAAATGTATTGATATTGCATTGTTACATGTTTTATTTATATATAATTTATTATCATATGTAATATTAGTATTATTATTATTATTATTATTATTATTATTATTATTATTATTATTATTATTATTATTATTAATTATTATTATTATTATTATTATTATTATTATTATTATTATTATTATTATATTATTATTATTATTATTATTATTATTACTATTACTAGTTTTATTACTATTTACTACAAAAACAAAGAAAACAATAAATAATTAAACATAAAGATTTATTTTGAGACAATTTGACTGAAATGGTTATTTTGAAGTGTCTTTACCAAAGACCATTCCAACATGTCATTAGTGGCGGAAATTACAACAACTGCATCCAATAAAGCAAGGGTATTCTGGTTCCACTTCCTTCATAGTTCTTCCGATCTTCACATCCAAATTCTGGTTTCGTTTAAGATTAAATCTGGAATTATTGCAGCATCTCAATCTTTTAGGATACCATACATTTGTGGATAATAGAAGTGTAATCCTTCAAGAATTATTGCCTGATATTCATCTGTAAATAATATGATAAATCCAAGTAATAATAAAAAATTAAATTTACCATAAAGTTCAATTTCTTTCATGGTTGTAATAGCAGAGCTTTGAATATTTTACATTTTTAAAAACTGTTAATAAATGAAGAAACATCATGTTTTAAACAATAAATAGCTAATTAGATATCGACCAATAAAAATATCTCATTCTGAACATTCTTAACAAATTCTCTATACTCCAAATTTATCAACCCAAGCATGACAACCTTTCCACTAGCAACACATGGCACATATAAGGTTATATTTTTAATAGTCAGTGCCAGAAACAATTCCAGTTCAAACATATAATCACATTTTCTCGACATGATATATAGGTTGATACTATGTTCCATAACCATAGTAACTGTAATTGATTGAATTTTAATATTATTGATTCGTTATTGCAATTTATTATTATCCAAGGGTTCCTTACATCTCATTATTCTGCATTTACCGGATTTGAAAAATATTATCGGGTATTTTCCGCTTTTATCAACAATTTGCTGTGGTTTTCCGGAATGGAACTTCATTTTCGAAACATCAAAATTTCCTCGATAATTTATATTTGATAGCATTATTAAATGATCTATGGAATGCCCAATCACTGTCCCTAATAATTTAACACCTTTCGCTCTCATAGTGGGCTTGTTTCCTAACAAACTATTACAAATGGGTCTTAAAAAAACCCATAAAGACTTTGCGAAATATAGAGACGAATTTAATTGTATAATTAATATCGTTGCCGGTGATACTGCTTCCTTTTTTCTTGAGGGTAAACACTGTAAACTTGACATTCTTTTACCTACAATGATTAGAGACCAGCTTTAAAATACGAGTAATTATGATTTTATTATTGTTTTTATATTTTTTTATTATTTTTAGGGCTGGTTTTGGCTTGAATGTGACATATTCTGAATGGGACATAACTATCTACTAAATATTTAATAATTCTCCTGGAGAGCTTTATGAATTTGAATTTATTATTAAATATTATGACAAAATAAACTTAAAATATGCCTAATATTTGGATTGGGTTGGTGCAAATAATAATGATGATTTCATACAGAATATCCTATTTAAAAAATAAGAATGGTAAGCTAAAATCAGATTTATTTAACATATCAGTAATGAAAAATGATTTCTCCTATAATAAAAGAGATATAAAATAGTTTCTTATACAACAAAAGCTAAAACAAGTACAAGAGAATATTACCATCCTTCACAAGGGTACCATTAGGTACAATTATAATATTTATATTCAATGAAAATATCTTCAAAAATTGAATAAAATGCTTTGTCATACCCCAGGAGATCCCAATTATCTTCACGATTTTTTTGTTTTAATTAAAAACATTTCAATGCAAAGTTTGACTGTAAGAATGAGTTGACAATAATTACGGTATTTCCTACAAGAAATGAGAAGGTTAATCACGGATTTTCGGCTAAATCACTTTTTGGACGAGCGCAGTAATAACAGAAATGTTTTCAAATTTGTTCTGTAAATAGGCTAATTTGAAACTAAATGAGAATATGAAAGAGATCAAAAGATTTGTTGCAGTGTCAATTTGGTATTAAAATATTCATTGCAATAGCGGTTCATTCAATTATGTTGAAAGTAAGTTTCTCCTAGCCATTTTATATGTTTAATTGTAAATGTAATTTGCAGTTTTTCCTTCTGTGCATTCTGTTGACAATTCTCGTGCAAAGCGACTGTCGTGAGGACAGCTGGCGCCCCAAGGAATGTAAATGCAAACAATCTGATGAACTGTGTTTCCAAAAATGCTTTGACACACAAAAGGCTGAGTGGATAAAAAAAAAAAAAGTTGGAAAATAAAAAAAAATTAGTTTATGTTTTTTTTAAAAGGAAATATTACAAATATATATATATATATATATATATATATATATATATATATATATATATATATATTTATATATAACTTCCGGCAGGATGTCAAGGTCAACTTGCGAAGGGTCACCATTAACGTGCATGTCACAGAAATAATTCCTGCCTTCTAAAACCTTTAAAAGTGCCCCCCCCCATCCAATAATTAATAATAATTAACATCATTCCTCTTATTGCAACTGACACGGATTATGCAGAAAGTTTACTGAACTAATATTATTTATTTGAAACAAATTCAAAGGAAATATAATTCAAACTTCGTTTAACTAAGTGAAAATATGTCTGGTGTCTCAGAAATATCTCTGGTTCATACAGTAATATTAGCGAGAATCTTGATGATTATATATCTGTGTGACTTGGAGGGGACATATAAAGAATTGAAGCAAATAAATAAAAATTATATACACTAGAGTCTAGTGCAATCAAATAAAAACTAATGAAGATTATGAATATAAACTTTTCACAAAACAAAAATTATAATGAAACGGACTAAAAACATAATAAAAACTTTTAACTTTTTCAAAAAAGTCTGTATTTAATAATTTTAGTAGATTTTGTGAAAAATAATTTAAAGCGAATAGTAATCATGCAACGGCCGCATAATATACATAAAAGCCCGCTTGCGACCCGTGGACCTCATGCTTGGCCACGCCTGCACTAGACTCTTCATATATGGTACGAAAAACTGTAGAACTAGCTTCAAAGTTAGCATTGGCTAACAATACTTACTTTACATATGATAAACCACTTTATATGAAACGGTTCATGTTTGTACCTCAAAGGTCCAAATTAATGAAGTGGAAAGATAATGTTGATAGCAATAGAAATTCTCAACCATTAACTCTCACTACTGCTATTTGTATTGTTCCTTTTAAAAATTGAGAAGTGTCCTTTTTTCTGGTTCCATAGTATCAGAAAATGGAACAAATCCAATAGTGAGGGGGTCTCTTTAGTCCCAGGGATTTTCAATACAAAATCCGACTATCGTTAAAACGCCATGGTAATTTAAGGTCCCAGAAATTTTGTAATTATAATTTATGGTCCTATATTTTGAATAATATATGACCACGTGAAATTTGGTAAATTAGTAAATTAATGGTTATAATTTATAATTAATTAACTGATTTGCTATATTTGGTAATTAATTAAATTAAATTAAATTAAAGGCAATATTTTTAAATCAATTAAATTAAGGGCTATTGTCGTAATTAAGACCAACATTATTAATTATAGAATTGGGATCGTGATTTGGCTGCAATACTGACTGGAAACTTCTTTCTTTATTGTTGAAAAGAGTTTTATTGTTGAGCTTCATTATTTTCGTTTTCTTCTTAAAAGTGTGCATATTTCTAATTTCTCTTTATTTAAACAAATCATTTTTTCTCTAAGTGAATATTTAATATAAATGTTTAATATAATATATATAAATATGCAAACTTCTATAAAGTTGAAGCACTACAAAAGGCCCCGCCAAAATAAATGGAGCTTATGGACGGAATGCAGCGGTAAATGATCAACTGTTGATGGTAATGTCCAGCAATGGCGTAGCATGGGTTACCAGCGCCCGGGGCAAGGCAAGCATGATTTGTCCGTAACTTGTAACTTTATGGCTTGCTTGCATAAGGACTTTAGTGTAGTATTGCACCCCTTACTAGTCAATCTTATTTACAGAAATTACTAGGTTATTTATTAAATTTTTGCAGTTATTTAAGTAGTTCAGATATTAAAGTAAAACGCAATGCATTAAAAGCTGTTAGCATTTAAATTTATTTATATTCGCCTGGCTTTAATCTATGCAAATTTCTCGATAACAATATTGAAATCTACAGTGACATTTCTCTCTTCTTTAAGTCTTCTTTGTCAGTATCCAACCGTATTTGGATTTGCAGGAACGCAAATCTTTCGTAAAGCGTATTTATCTGTGTTGTCCCTTTTTTAATTTCAATGTAAAGTCGATTAATTTCTTCTAGGTGTTCTCTGCGAATCCCTTGAACTAAGGTCAAACCAGTTTCAAAACTAAGCTCACCAGAACTCTTTTCGTCCCTTCCAACTCTTCTCTCTGTCGAAATTTCGTAAGTTTGGGATATCTGCAGAGTTTTCTCAGTTGCCAATGACACTATACAATTTCTCTGTTCCTGGAAAAATTCAGCCAATGCTTTCAAATTTTGCGCTCATTAATCAAGTGCAAGTCCCTGGTGCTACAGGTAGATCTGAGAATCATTCACCTCGGTTAGTATTGAACTCCAGAAATGCAAGAACGAGCAAAAATGATAGGTAATAATACAAAGTAACAGACTCCTTGCCTCACCCTTGGTTTTAAAGGTTTCTTTTCGCCCATCTCTCAACACTTCTAATGCATCTTATTTCCTCGCATATTATTTCCTCGGTGTGCTCAGCAACTACGTGTAGTGCTTGATGCTTCAAACTCCATCTCGATCCAGACGCTATCTTTACGTTAATTGGAACATTTTCTTTAAGAACATCCTACCTATAGATGTAGCTTGAGAAGAATGAGTACAACTTTTCAACAGTGCCGAGGAAAGTAACAGAATGTGCACCAACACCAGTTACATGCACATCAGCAAGATTGAGCGGGTGATTATTACAAAGAACAAACAGTGCATTGGGATATTGTCGTAGCCTTTTCAGTAGCAATTTTCCAGGTTAAGACCGTATGTGTATAAGTTTTCACAAATCCGTTCTGATATAACATTAGCTGATTTACCATGTAACAGAATAAAGTCAATGAAAGACTACCACACTTTCTCCGCCACTTCAAATCAAACTTCTTTGGAAATATATCCGATAGTTACTTTAACCTTTGTTCTTCCAATTGCATCTATTGTACTTTCGTTTGCACATCGTAACTTGTCGTCGCTTCTCATCAATTATTGTCTCGTAACTTGTTAAAACAGTTCACACTCATTACGTTTATTCGTCCTCTAGTGTCTAATAAGCAGTCGAAAATTTACCCATTCATCATTAATGTTACGCTAGGTCTTACCTGTAGCTTGTTACATACAATTTCTACCTCCTGCCCCGTTTCAATTGTTCCAAAATTTTTCCACTTCCTCTTCAAACCTCTCTCTCTCTCTTTAGGAACCTGTATACTTTCTTACTTACCCTTCCTACATTCTCCAAATCTTTTACTCCTTGAGGATACTCTATTGACTTTTCTGTTAGTATATGGCTCCAACTAACTCATCTACTGGTCGAGCCCTGTTGTTTGGGTTCTGTCAGTCTTTGTTTCCCTATCGTTTTTTTGTAACTCGACTTCGTATAACATTCTTCAGATCTATGACCGTTTCTGTTGCATCATTTACACAATATTTCTTGATATAACCTTCTTATATGACCTTCTTTCCCACAACTAAAACATCATGGCACTTTTTTATCTGGACAATTCCTACTTATATGTTCGCTTCTGTGACACGTCCAGAACTATATCTTATTTCTTACTGGACAGTCTATTTTCTTGATAGACAACTCTTGCGTAACTTTTCATAGCGTTTATCTGATCTCTTTGTTTCTCCACTTTATCCATCAGAATTAATGTTTCCTTTATCTCCTTTGTGCTTTTTATCTTCCGCAAAATTAATTCTTTCTAAACTTCTTTATTCTCAGCACATACTATCAACATCTTTGCTGTTATTTTCTCTTTGGTGAATTCTTTATTTTCAAACAACCTTTCGACAAGATCCTCCACTTTTTTAAAAATATTTTTCAATCTCTCGCCTCTTCTTTTATGCTTTTTTACGTTGTTCACTATTTTTCGCCCGGAGCAGCCGCCCCCACCGTCCCGTCCACGCTATCCCACTGGTGTCCAGCAGGTAATCTGTGAAGTATTGTGGGGGACGGTGGACGCGGTTGGTTAAAAATCGTCCGGGTAGATGGAAGGGGATCAGGGTCGGGGGGGGGACCACAGTTAGGGTCTACTTCCAAATCTTCGTTGACTGGAAGGTGGACGGGGGTAGATTGTGTTGATCATTTAGACCGAGGGCAAATTTGAAGCGGCTTAAGCTTATAATGTGTAGTGTACAGTCGAGGTCTGGAATCTAAGGATAATAAGTGGTTGCAGGTATGATTTATCTGTTGTAACGGGGAGTCAGAATCCGTAATTGCGCTGAAGATATTCACCCAAAAATAATTTGTAAGATTCGAGGATTCCTGTTGGTCTGGACTCCACACGTCTATCTACTCTTTAATACTGATGTGAGTATAAATTCATGATATACAACCCAAAATAAAAGTTTTATAAAATAGATTTTTTTGAATAACAAATTTTGATAGTAGTGGATATATCACCCTCACAAACACAACCCCCCAGTTTTAACGACCTCCAAACTCTTAACAATATTATAATAATAACCCCAAATTTTTACACTTTTAACCCTTTTAGACCCTCTATTTTCAACACAAAAGCCAAGGGTTTTCACTTTAACCCCATAAACAGAAAGAAAATGACCAAGAACGGGCTCTCGTAAACTACCAAGGGGTTATGTTCGTGAGGGTGATATATCCACTACTTATAATATTGTGTTGTAAAGTAATTAGTTGGCAAGCTGCCAAGTTAGCAAATTGCTAACTGAGCAGAGTGCTAACTGAGTTGAATAAAATTATAAATATTTTAAAAATATGAAAACATCCCACCCAATAAAAAAATTGTTTTTAAAAATGAATTCTAATATTTATAATTGTACTATTTGCAAAAAAAATTTTAAAAATAAAACTGCACTATTATCACACCAAAAATCAAAAGACCATTTATTAAAAATAAATAGACTGGATAATTCAAACTCAAAAATTTGTTCAAAATGTAAAGAAAGATATCTACTTTCAGGATATGATAAACATTTTGAAAGTTGTATTGGAGTTCCTAAAAATAGAGAAAAATTTGAATGTCCTATATGTGAATCAAAATTCAATATAAAATCTTATTATTTAAAACATGTAAAAAATGTGCTATAAAGAACAAACAACCAATACCTAAAAGAGATTCTGATTCTGATTCTGAAGATTTTGAACCTGAACACATTGAAAAAGAAAAATATAATTGGGACAACTTCAATCACATAGATGTATTTGGAGAACAAATGTTTTCCTCCACAGCCTCAGATTATATAAGAAAAAATAAACAAAACATAAAAAATTCAATGGATAATGCTATAAAAAAATTTGGTCGATCAAGATTCAACATTATAAAATATAAAGTTAGAATCTCTGCAAAATATTGGAGAGGAGAAGAGGTAGATACAACTCCTCTAAACTCTGATATTGAAACATCCTTTAAATATTTATTCTCAACAAAGGGAATAAATAAAATCAT
>CAUHTR010004863.1:0-29241 GCA_959609185.1 Schmidtea polychroa | reverse complement strand
TCTTTTTGCATCAACATGATTGTGAAGATAGGTTCGCAGATGGTATAATGTACAATAACCATAAAGGCTTTTAGGAAGGAGTCGATTCAAAATCCATGAGTACCCCTAGAACATCTAAATGACACAACCCATAAGCAACAACAAGTTGAAAATTATAGAAACTTTGACTCTAATAATAATAATAAAAAATAATATTAATAATAATAATATTAATAATAATAATAATAATAATAATAATAATAATAATAATAAATAATAATAGTAATAATAGTAATAATAATAATAATAATAGTAATAATAGTAATAATAAGTAAAAATAATAATAATAAATAATAATAATAATAAATATAATAATAATAATAATAAAAATAATAATAATAATAATAATAATAGTAATAATAATAATGTTAATAATAATAATAATAATAATAATAATAATAATAATAATATTAATAATAATAATAATAATAATAATAATAATAATAATAATAATAATAATAATAATAATAATAATATAATAATAATAAGCTCAAGTGATTGGAATAATCTAAAAATTTTAATTATATAATTCAATATACATTCTTGAAATTTGCACTTTCACCTTATAATTTATTCATTTAATTAATAATAAATACATTTGACAAATTTATGAAGTAGATAACCATAAAATATCAAACTCTAAAGTTCATTGCATAAAATGTCTATGAGATAAATATTCTATTTTAATTTTCACTTTTTAAAATTATTTATATAATAACATTTAAACAAAACATTTATATAGCAAAAAAATAGACAAACATAAAGAAACATAAAATGTGAGCGTCCAAACATTTGATAAACTCAGTGAAAATGAGAGCCTTTGTGACTCTACAAAACGTTTTGATATTAAAATATTGAATGTTTCTTTGGATATTATTGTTGGGAATATGATGAAGAGATTTCAAGGAGCTTCTAAAGGTGTAAATTTATTTGCTGCTTTGAACCTAAAACATTATTTTAAATAAAATATTTTAATAATCGATAAATAATAATAATAAATTGGCTGCTCTCAAGCGATTCTATCAAATGCATTTTCACCTTCAATTATAAGAAATGCCCATTTGGTAATTTTATTATAAAATGGCTGCCATAATATCTGATCCGCATTGATATAATAGATCAGATAATGTTAGCAATTGTGAGATGCCCTCGGTGATGTGTTGTTATGTTCATAATGAGAGCTGTTCAATAAATAATTCAATTTCATATCAATAATGTTAATTTTCACTGTTTTCCTCATTTATTTCTGGCGGCAATTCCGATATTATTAATATTTGAGGGGAAATTGGTTTAGAAATCTCAAATAGCCATTTCAATCTCAATTTGTAAACAAAGCAGCGTAACAATTGAGGGGAAATTAAAATGCAAAAATTTGACTTATTGCAATGAAAATACAAATTAAAAATGTTTCCAAATATAAAATAAATATTTTGAATATGAAATGAAAAAGCAAAAATTAAAATCAAATCGATAGTACAAATAAATCAATTTTTTATTCAATTTTTTGTTAACATTTGTCATAATTTTTCAATTTTGCATCTGAGCAGCAATTTGTCAGTTTTGGTTGCAAATTTATAGATTGATTTGGCAGTAGCATTATCAGCATATATCCAGATTAAAACATTTCTGTCATTTGTGGGCTTCCTCCATGCGGGATCATCAGGGCTATCTGAATATTTTACTGATTTACTCATCCAAATGCTGCCATTTGCTGGATCGATCACATCAACATTTATCGCATGCTTGAACGGCCAATCCAATTGCTCATCATTTGCCCCACGCATCAAATGGAAACCAACCCAAATTGCACCACCATCAGAACTGCCAATCCACACCCCCAAGCACATTTTGTAACCGCTTGGCCCGGAATAAAATGCATTGCTGTAAATCAATCCATTCTCATCTCCCTTTTGTTGTGATAATTTATCAATTTGCCATTCCAAAAATCCGTAATTTATACATTTTTCATTTCCTAATTTTGTTTCAATCAGCCGAATTTCATTGGCGCATTTCGCCATTTCAAGCTGCAACTGAATCTCAAATTCAAACATTTCAATAAATCAATAAATCACCTTTGCATTCTCATGTTGCAGCCGCTGCTCGCATTTCTCTTTCATCTCATCAATTTGCTGTTGACATTTTGTTTCAATCGCCTCAATTTGTTGCCTGAGCTGCTTTGCATTTACACATCAATAACAAATCAATCACAAATCAAATCAATAATCAAACTTGATTGATTGATCCAATATTTGTCTCCATCTCCATTCTCAATGAGCGATTCTCATTCTTCACTACCACCATTTCCTCATTCAATTCTTCAATTTCTCCTGAGTTATCCGCCTCTTTCCTTTCAATATTGCACAATTTCACCTCCAATCACAAATAGCAATAAAATTAACTACAAAATAAATATTTACATTGATATTATCAAATTGCTGTTTGAATTGTCTCATTTCATATTTCAATTCGGTAATTTCCATTCTCAATTTCACATTTTCATTCAATATCGATTCCATCTGATTGGATAAATTATTGATATGATCAATCAACAAACTGCTGTGGTCATAATGATTCTCATTGAGATGGCCTTTCATCTCGTCATTGCCCACATCATTCATTGCACATCCTATTACATTGAATGGGCAGCTGATAGGCCGCTTGTCGCATGTTCTCATGTGGCTCTCCATCACCTCTAATTCATCTTTGAATTGACAATTTGGCCTTGGGCATCTCACTATCACTTCTGATATTCGAATATTAACAGGATTGTCTGCTACAATATCATTTGCAAAATTTATCATTTTCCTTTCACAGCGTTTTGCTGCTCCTGGACAGAATTTATCTTTTCCATCCAAATAATGCTCAATGCAATCAGAACAAAAGCGACAACCGCAAGGAGCATTGCAAGCATTTATCATTAAACATTTGCAAATGCTGCATATCAATTCACTGCTGATTTCATCATCAAATTCAAATTTATTTTCTTGCATAATTCTCCAAATGTTTGAAAACATTTTATCTAAAATTATCAAAATCATTATTTAAATATTTAATTTATATATTTCTCATTACAATATTCCGCTTACAAATTTAAAATTTTTACAATTTATTTTTTGATGTAGATAAACAATCATTTTATAAATATTGAATTTCAAGTTAAATTACTAATTGAAATATTAATATTAATATTTTTATACTTTACCAATTTATTTGTCACTGAAATTCAGAAAATATTAATTAAAAATTATATTGTTTTTAAATAATTAAATCGAAATTTGAAAACAAATTGTAACAATTGATAGAAAACAAATGAAAACAATAGACATTGGACAGCAAATAGTAAATAATTGTGTTCCAAAAGCTTAAACAATTTTATTTTTTAACATTAAATAAAAACATTAATTCTAATATTTGGGGATTTATTTGAACAAATCAAAAGTGGTGTGAAAAATACAAATAAATGTGTGGGGCTGAAACTGAAATATTGTCGTTTCCTTAATTTCTATCTTCCTTTTGTAATAATGAACGAAAGTGCAGTGGAAGGGTCGGGAAAATAAAGAGAAAATTAAAATTAAGAATAAAATAAATAGGTATACAAGAACAAAATAAGGTAGGAACATTAAAATGGAAAAAAATGAAAATAAAATAATAGGCGTAAAACGAGAAAATAGAAAACCCATAAAAAGATCCATAACTAACGTTTGATTCAAAATAAAATAATAAAATTAGAAAAATTAAAAAAAAATCAATGAAAATTAGAAAGATCGACCAATAATGTCTAAAAACAGCACGGAATTAAAAATAAGTTAAGAAAACAAACTAACTTAGCTGTGATTGATCAAAATACCTGACACAAAAACTATATAAACAATAGAGTGAGACGACTATTCCACTGCTAATTTCAAACACTTTTAAGTATCGTATTCTAACCTTCAGCCCAGCAAATCCACTCGAATTTCAGATAATTAATCAACAGTAGAACCTAGAACCTTCAACTGGAAACCCACTTTATTTCAGAATACATTTGTAGGTCGGTAAAATTTTTATTATGATATTATGTTAAATTTGGTAATTGTAAATGATATCAATAAATGTAGTATAAATTAAATTTTTAGAACAATAAATTAACTTTGATAATCATTTTAATTGATAACTTATTTTTCAACTAGCACAACTGAAATAACTATTTTCGAAATCATGTTTTCTAATGAAGTTTTGTAATGATAGTCTATAATAGGTAAATTTTACAATTCATATCTTCGCTTCGTAAATTGTATGGAAGTGTAAAATCGTCAGTGGAGTTGAGGTCTGATGCTCAATGATTCGGGGTATCTTCGGGATGCTTGGTTCGGTGGTAGCATGGGTTCTTCAACCACTCGGCTTGACACAAGGGCCACAGTGTGTGGGGCTTTCTCGCGGGTCCGTCGCCGGTAAATGAAAAGTTATGATCAGATATAAATTGGATCCTTCTTCAGAACGAACAATTGAACTACACTTAGGAAGATGGCATTCTAGAACAGCATTCGAAATTAATTTTAGTGGAGCATCGCAATGATTGAAATGTCCAAGGCAGGCACATTTTGAAATTTAATCGAAACCCTTCTTTTCTTCCTACCCGTATAAATAGTATCGACGAATAAATTTTTCTTTGACATCCGATTATGGGAATTTTGAATCACTATGATTTCGACAACACCAAATTATATGAGAGATAATCACATCTTTGTTAGGAGGTTTCAGAGAAAAGTTACGGGCATCTAGAACGCAATATCGCGAAAATATGTTTATTGACAACATACACAAAATGTTTGTGACATCAATTGGTCGGCAAATGTCAATAGCGAACAAACATATGCTCGGTTCACCGAAACAGATATACAAAGATGCGCTACGTAGAAATTACAAGTTGCGATATTAGTAAACAGAGACGTTCAGAGGTTGATTATATTTATCATACAATGAAATTGTTGTAAATTACTCTTTGGGTTATGTTTTAATAATTTTAGATTAAATGATAATTTGAAAAAATAATTTAAAATTAACAATATTTAAATAACTAAATTTAAATGCACAATTAAATTAAAATATATAAAAATTGAAAATGAAAAGTAAGCGAATTATAATTTTAGAAAAATCGGATGTTACTAGACAATATTATTTAAAAATTTAAAGTTAATTAATCAAGTATTGAATTCCCGAGTTTTACAGGCGTGACACTGACCTATCAAACAGGAAAAGGTTAATGAATACAAATTAGATTTGGTAAAAACATGGTCATGTGGTCAGATAATTATTAAAATAATAATTTAATTTCCTTCAGAAAATGACACTAACAAGAAATGATGGATGGGAAAGCTTTGGAAAGAAAACAAACAAATTCCATTGAATTCAGAATTTAAATTTTAACTGTATATGGCATGATATTTAGCAAAAAATCTGTGTCTTGATGTATAATAAAATATGAATAAGTACCCAGTGGTGTAGCTAAAATGGCGGCATTTTCGCAATGGAATAAAATTTGATAAATAATGAATTTAAATTTATAAATTCTTAGAGTGAACGTTTTATTGTTATTTAAAATTGAACAGTTGTGATTATTGTAACAGAAAAATAAAAAGTATTCTGTTAGGTGTGTAATTTCAATCAAGACCATTCCCTACCAAATAAAAATAACAGTTCAAAGTGGCAGGCTTTTAAAGATTCCTGGAACGTGGGATATTCGCCTCTCATCGCCCTGTATATATTCCACAAAATTTAGAGAAAACAGCGCAATACAAAGATAGAATTTGTCAGTCTTTACTAATAGAATTTTAACTTAGTAACCACAAAAGATTAGTTTTTAGTAACTGTGATTGAAAGTGGATATTCAGATAATCGGAAAGTATGATAGAAAAAGTAAGACAATTTGAATTACTTTGTTGGGGTTCAATGAAATATGCACAAAACAAAGTGAAAATCCATAAAAACATAAATTCACAATAATAATTAAAAGTACAAAAATATTGATTAAAAATCAAAAAATTAAAAATGAGTATTTTCCGGGAAACTAGTATAAGCGGATGCCGAACAATGAGGCGAGTTCAAATATAATAAAATTAATGGATGAGGGGATCCACAGAAGGAATAAATTACAAAAAACTAAAATTAATCAGCTAATGAAAAACCCAACCAGTGTGAGAAAATCCGAGTGATCAACATTATTATGTCATTAGGTCGCGCCATATTGGGGAATGAGGAAAACCCAAGAAAAAAGAGAGTAGAAAAAATTAAATTCAGGAAAATTGTCATAAAAATAAATGAATTGTCCAGAAACCGAAAAGTTACAAACTCAAAACCAATTAGATGAGAAAGGGGAAGCCTGGAGAGAAAGATACCTAGAATAACAAAATCAATTTGATTGGGAAATAATTTGATCATGTGATGAGTGAAAATGGCTTTTCTTAGAGCAGGCAATTCGTGTGAAATATAAAACATAATATTGATCGAAAGTATATTAAGGAAATAAAAATAAAAGAAATTGGAAAAAGATCAATGGTGAAAAAGATAATATTTTACTGACATCAAGTTACAACAAATAATGTTAAAAAATATTAAAACTCTTACATATCCAATATATCTAAACAGTATATCGCACGATACCTAACAAAATCTCTGTTTTACTGTCTTTGTCACATTAAAATAAAATATGAATAATCTAATTATTTAATATATATGTATAAATAGGTATAGAAGAAAATCAAATTTAACAGTGAAAATTTAAATTTAAAATATTAATTTAAATTGTTAAAATGTAATATTTAAATTTAAAAATTGTAATTAAAAATAATTGAATATAACTTTTGTAATTCCATCATTCTTAAATAACTAAAAATAATAAAAATGAGTATAAAAAAATTATTTTAACTATAAGAAACTAAATGTGATGCACATTTAGAATAGAAGTCAAACTCAAGTCAAAAAGCAACCGATTTTATCCATATTATGTGATAAAATTAAGTTGAAAATTTGTGGGCGATTTTTAATAATAAAATATGAATCCTATGATTTTATATCAAATTATTTACAATTTCATGATAATATTTAATATATTAGGTAATTCAACACTTTAAAATTTTAATTTATAACTTTTAGATAAATTTATTTTAATCTAAAATTATTTGTTTAAAAAATTGAAAAGTAACTTATTGAAATCAAAGTAAAACATTTTTATAAGAATATTTACAGAAATCAGTAAATTTAACATGTCAGACGAAAGCGTAATTATTGAAGAAGAAACCAGTGATATTAACTATATAGATCCTAATATAATAATATCTGAAAATAATCAGTATTTTATGCAAAATCAGCATCAATTTCTTAATTCAATAGAAATGTATGATCAAAATTATGCAACCAGTTTCCAAAATAATCAAGACTCCGGAAATCTTTACATGCCACAAGTTAATAATAACTCCAATAACGATTCTGTAATGAACTATGAAGACAATAATCAATACAATGAACAAAATTTAAAGATTCAAAATGATCAAGTCGAATCTCATAAAATCAAAAAAAAAATATCAAAGCGAAAAAACAATAAGAAACCTGCCAAAATATTGAGAGAGACAAATTATGAAAAATACAGGGCAATTCGAAATAAAAATAATATAACTGCCAAAAATTTAAGAGATAGAAATCGAGCATTCATCAACCAATTGATACAAGATAGAGATCAAGTAAAAGAAAATTTTAGAAATTTGGATGACTTTTTAATCAATGAAGAAAATAATTTTAATAAAAAAGTCGCTGAACGAGATGATAAAATATCCACATTATTATTGCGAAAAACCCAATTGCAAAAGACAATTACCGAATTACAAAAAAAACGCCGATGATATTTCATTTTTAAATTTTAATATAATTTTGATTTAATAGAATTGTGTTTCATTTATTCGCTAGCAATCAAACCTTTATAATGAAACTGTAGTGTATCAATATAGTATTTATGATCAGTATTTATTGCAGATTTTGTTTGAAAACCTATTTCGGACTTTAAATATTACTAAATATAATTTGCCTACAAATGGATCATTCGCTGAATTTCAAATCCAGCTCGAATACTAATAATCAAACAAACTAATAATTGTAATTTTTAAATACATTGCAAATAAAATTACAAATGAGACAAATGTATTTTGTTTATTTGTAATAATATCCTACATTATCTTTTAATTTCAAACAGAAATTGTGAGTTACACTCACGTGACTTTTACTAAGTCTATTCGAAATTCAGTTTTTAAATTATTTTATAATTTTTAGATAAGTTTACTTATTATAATAACTTTTGTCTTTTTCCAATTTCACCACTGATTTCTTTCTCATTGTATATATTAAAAAGAGTTTGAAGACTATAAATCAGTAAAAAAATCATAGTCTTCAAGCTCTTTTAAATAAAGTTTACTTATATTTTAAAAACTGCTTTTCATAGTAAACTTCAATCCTTATTTTTAAAATTTAGATAATAAATTAATATTTAATGAATAATGAAAAATGATTAAAAACGAATTATTTGAGACAGTTGCCTCATCAACCTAGGATTGCATGTGCATCTGTAAATACTACTCCAGAATGTGGATGTACAGCATGGAAAATTTCTACTCGTAGGGGTATGGTTCATAATGTCGGCAGTGTTGTCATTGATTACTACCTTGGGATCCATGGGGCTCCGGACCAAGATGTATTTTAAACAAGCGATCGACAGAGTGGAAGGCATACAGGTCACGACGTTATGACAATTACAGACAAATCTGACACAGATATATATTTTTATTTATATTTATATCATAAAATCTATATATTAGTAGAGCCTAGAATAGCATTATACATATGCAATTTAAAATCTCGATTGCAGTAATGTTATCTCAGTATATCTGATACTCAACTTAATCATATTTATTGTAGATATGCAAAAACAACACCCTGTCTCAGAATATCGACAAAACACAAGTACAACGTCCGTGAACACAGTGATTAAAGAGAAATCACATACAGACAAATTGAGAAGCAAGTCATTATCGAGAATAGTAAGGGACGTAAATACTGGTATTACGAGAAATGTACCAATATTCCCAACAGTTTCAAATTTACAGGCTCTCCTACGAGGCAAATGTGTATTACAGTGCCGGTACAAGGAAAAATAAGACTCATCGATATTTTTCCTGAGTTCAACCGATCTTCGTCAACGTCTCATATATCTATTCATGCAATCAACAAGGAATTTACCATTTTCATTCCAGGAGTCAATGGGCAAATTCTACTACACCCCGACAGCACGTTAGAAATCTCAGACAGCAATCAAAGGGAAACAAGAATTACCCTACATTATTAGAACCTCGACAAATCCCACAATTAAAATGGGCAAATGAACCCTCATGGATCTATATCGTCAACGAGAACGATTACTTATCATTTAAATCGTTTGTTCGAAAACCCCTGTCAAGTAAAGAAGACGATCTTACTATTTTCGTGGCACCCCATTATGCAACAACAAGAGAACACCTACAATCGGTATTAGTTGCAGTGTCCATCCTAAAATTCAACGGGGGCCCATTACTTAACACTGTGTTCATCCCAAGAGAACCTATCAAACACTATCAATCCCATGCTCACGGGATGACAGAGGACATTATGATATTGTTTACTGTCAAGAACGACGGAAAAATCATAGTGGGCATTGCAGTGAACGATTTTCTGCCATCAGTCAATTTTCCAATACAACGGGCCTTGGGCGTATGAAATCTGGGAGCAGCCAAGTGTCTTCGGGATTTCGGATTTAAAACCTGCAATGGTCATTATCGTTTGACTTTCTTAGACAAAGTAGTACTCGAAAAAGATGATGTCCGTCAATCCGATTTAAAGGCACAAGATAATGTAAACCTTATCCGGCAAATATATATCAAAATTCGAGAACAATGGATCGATGAAATTTCCCCAATATTCCATGATCAAACTTCAAAAACTAAGACAAAGTCTTGTTCAGTTTCAGACTCTTCAAAAAGGAAAGGTATTGAGAGCTTACCTTCAACCAGTAAAATTCCAACAAAGCATTCCAGAGATACGAGTTCTTTACCGTCCCTCCAGATATCACCATGGCAGATGAAGAAGATTATGCCACTTGTAATAGTGACGATGATGATGAATTCACCATTATTATCCCCATACCTAAAGATATGCCATTAAAACAAATCGAGGATGCCACAGATGAGTTAGTGGAAATTAGTGTCCAGCTCTTGTTGAAGCTTTAAAAGTAAAAGAGGAGCCATTCGTCGAAGGAGATTTCGTGGGTTTCGGAAGATCGAATAAGCAGAAACGAGATATTGACAGAGAAGATCCTAATTTGGTGGCAACATCCGAGGGGTGATTGGAAGCACCGAATATTAGAATATTATGGCCAGTCGGTCCATGAAATGTCTGTGTCACATTTCCCAATCACGGATGTCCTAGAACCAAATGAAAGTACATATGTAGTGTCATCGATTGTCTACAGAAATATGAGCACGAGAGAAACACTTGTCGAGAGCTACCATTCCAAAGTACATCGATGGAAGAATTGAAGAGGAATGCGAAACAATCCGACAAAGAAGGAAGCACTAGCATTTCGGCTATGCTACTTACCTGTCTCAGAATTGTATCCAGATAAAACCTGTGAAGAAAAACTGTGATAGACAACTTTCTACATACATTGGTGTTTAATTTAATTTTATCTATATATAATTTATATATATATATTTTATAAACTTTTGTATAGTTTTATATATATATTTTTGTATTTATATTTCATTACATTTTATTGTGTTTATTTTCGGTCATCGCCGCATTCTCATGTTTTCCCTTCAATTTTCGGGACGAAAATCTTGTTAGGGGGATGACATGTTGGGGTTAGGCTCGCTCAGGGAGCAATTTTGATAACCATATAGAGGCTAGGGTTATAATAATAATAAATATAAATAATTAATAATTACTATTAATAAAAAAATACTATATTAAGTAATTTATATATATGTATGTATATAGTAATATATAATTAAATAAGTTAGGGAATGTATTAATATAAATATGTGAACTTTTACTCAAAAATTAGAAAATTAAATACAAATCATTACCAGCCTCTGTCAAAGTTGGGCTGCACAGCATAAAAAAATCACGAAGTTAAATAAATTAGTAAACGAAACATCAAATACACATAATGAAAAGATAAAACAAAATTAAATAAAATATAAACTGCAAAAAGTTGCAGGAAAAATAATTTTTCAGCAAAACATACGTCAATATAAGAAAAAAAACATAGTACCGGAAAATGGGCAAAAGAAAACACCGGGAAATATTGGCGAAGAGAAAAAAAGAACAATTGAGAAAAAAAGAAACAAAAAAAGATTTTTGGGTTGAATAAATCAAACTACAAAAAACTAAATAAGATTATAAATTTAAAAAAAAATTGTTCTAAAGAAAGGAATCGAGCGAACGTGTCATCACCTAATTGGTTAGAATACTTATTCTAACTTTTATTTTATGTACATTTGAAAACGACAAAATTTCATTCTGTATGGCTTGATTTAAATTTTTATTATTTTAATAAATTTGATCAGTTGATGTTCAATTTTGCAAATCTAATATGTCAATAAAATTTTAATATTCATAATTCTGATTTATTTATTTATGATTATTTGGGAGCTCTTCGAGACATATCACACTCTGACCTGACATGTGGGTCTCTACTGAAGCTCAATATTGGTCAATATGTTGTGCAGTTCGGAATCAATTCGGAGCAAATATGGAAAGGTTTGTTCGCCTGAAGCCCCAGATGACGATGTCAGGTAGAAAACTGGTGTTGGACAAATAGGTAGACCTAGCGGAAGAAACGCGTCTAGAATGACCGTATCACAAGTGTGGCAGGCGTTTTGCGATGTCAGTTAGGAAAAAGCTAAACTCCGCAGCGTGTAAGGCAACATCATATAAATTAAAAGTCTGTCTCATTGACTATCTAACGAGGAGAGATAAATTTCAGTAAACATTTAGAGTAGTGAGCAATGTCTGAATCTGCTTTCTACGAGGTTCCGAACACTACACTTAAAGGAAGTACTGGGATTCGGATATCCCATTTTTAAACATTAAATGATAGGATATAGGGTCGAGTTAACAATTAAACGTCAATCATTGAAATTGAACCCCGGAGCTCTAGTAATAACCCATAACATAATGACATCAGTTTGCACCAAGACACTACCTCTACCGTAGCAGTAGAGGCAAAATCATGATAACACGTTACCCATTAATTCTTCAGTGACACTAAGGTCGAATTGAGGCTAATTTGAGCATATGAACCATAAGACTAACAAATGACTGGTTCAGTAATGTCCACAAACAACTAAAAAATTATACAAAACAAATTAAATTCAGTATAATAAATGATTACTTTTATATACCTATTACAAACAATAATGAAAATATACAACCACAACATTTAGCTCATATTCCACAAAAAAATATTAAAATAGCTACATAAAATAAGCCTAGCACCCCACAAAACAACACTGCATTAGGAACAAAAATAGTAACATAATTTAAATATTTCACACAGACCACACTTCACAAAACCTATATCATCAACATAATAAAAATAATACTCCAACAGAACCAGATACCACAATAAATCTTATAGACTTATAAACATCCTCTACTACTGACACAGATGAAACAACACTGTAATGTATATTTTTTTATTTTGTTTTTTTGTTGGTTGTATATAAGAAACGTTTACCTCATTGCTAGAGTGAAAAGTGTTAACCTCCAGTTTTAAAGGGGGAAGTTGTGTAATGTATTGTTATATTTTGTTTTTAACTAGGTTCTGTAATTTTTGGTGATATAGTTCAGCGCGTGTCACGTTTGGAAAAGATAAAAAAACTATATAGCGATAATTTACTATGGTAAGTTATCGCTATACGAAAATCGATGATAAAATTGAAAATTAAAAAAAACCAAACTAAACAAAATCAAACGCTAAAACCTTAATTAAAGAAGATCATAAGATATTAACTTATTCTCTAAAAAACTAAAGTTCGGAAATTTATTGAATTTAACAAATTTTTCTAACTATCCGGCAATATTCAATCCTATTCTTTAAAGTACTTTTCGTTGTAGTTAACCTAAAGTTTATTGTTAATTATAGTTTATTATTAGTTATTTTTGTTAGTATTGTAGACCCACTAATAAAAAATACTTTTTGACAACACACACGCACCCCGATTGTCCCGCCACATATTTTTATCGGAGACTCTATCGGGTCCTACAATTATCCTGAACACAAAAGCATAAATAGCAAAATACTCATAACTAATAGCTTATAACAAACACAAACCATTATACCCAAAAGTCACAATAAAAATATAAAATAATAATTACCAAAAATAAACAATAGATATCCAATGTTATTATTATCCAATGTTATAATTATAATGCCCATTATATAATATGAATAAATTCCAAAAACCTCATTACACTAAACCAATTCCTAACAAATCTAATACACTACCAACTACAAACTAAAAAAATTTATAAACACTATAAATACACCACTTGATGACCTGAAGCAGTGGTTCTTAAAGTGGGGGTCCGAGAAGCTCTGGTCAGTGATCCACAGTAATATTTTGTAAGCAAACCACTTTTTTTTATATTATTTTACACTAAAATGGTTTAGCATCCATTTAATTTATCATTAATTTACTAATCTATCATAATTAATATTCTAAATTAAAACAAAAAACTATGAAACTAATCATAAAATCACAAAGGCATTAACGTCGTCTTGGACTGTGTCTACTGTGATCATAAAATTGTATTCTAATGTTTGAGCTTTCTATGTTTAATTCACATAATCATTTGAAGATATGGTAGATGCAAATTGTAGCAGGAAATTATTTATTTTTAATTACTAATACAAATAATGTAGGTTTACTAAGTTATTGATTGTTAAATTTTAATAAACATAAAAAAATCCATGATTAAAAAGGAACAATCATTTATGGATAGTTTTATGAACACAATTCACAAATCTGCGGAGAAAAAGCGAGATCATTAAGACAGTGAAGCCGGCCCAGAAAACTATAATAATAGCCCATCAATTCTAGTGAGGAATTGAAGTTGAGACGAAAATACAATCCAGCATATTTAAAGTATTAATTTTCTGAACACAACATTTTCCATTTGCATACTGTAATGTATTTGAGTTTAGAAAGAAAATTGAAGCCTACATAACGCCACGAAAACCTGCCTTTTCGTGCATATTTAGCTCCCACAATATCTGTCTCGTCGCATATCTTTCTGATATTTTTGGTCTTCTAAATGAGTTGAATTTCTCAATGCAAGTCCAGAATACTAACTTATTCTATCTCATGGATAAACTTTTCAGCAGAAGATTGTGAAGTGGATCTTCAATGTTGAGGGGAGGGGGGATATGATATGTTTGCATCATTTTCCGAAGCAATTTATTTTTTATTTTATATTATTATTATTAATATTAATTAGAATCTCATACAGTAAATTCTTCAACATTTAATATGAATTCAACAAAGGGACAAAATGGTAAATTAATATAATTTATATTATTATTATTATTATTATTATTATTATTATTATTATTATTATTATTATTATTATTAAACTTATTATTTAGTAAATTTTATTGTTGATTGGTTTGAAATCACAAAAAATGAAAAACTATTGGATATATCCAGAGTCTTTGAACCGAGTAAATTTTGTTGATTTTTATTTATATTTATTTAAAATATTATTTTAGAAAATGAATCAAATATTATTAATTACAACATTGAGTTTCCAGCTCCAAGTTATGCACCGATTATCCCAAATCACTCTAAAAGTCAGAAACAGCCTACAAACAAATTGCTACAAAATCATCTACCAAAATCATCATTAAACGTATTGGTCAAAATTCTCAATATCCCAAATTTGGACCAAATCGAAAATAGAGTTTCGAAAGAATTCTAACCGAAGATAAACAATTAAGGTCTTTCTTTTGTTTGTTAATAAAAGTTTAATAACTTTATTCGTTAATTGCATTTTATTGTTATTATTGTTTGTTCTATTGTTGCCATTTTTCTAACTTATATACACACACCCCGATTGTCCCATCACACTTTTTAATCGGTGACTCTATCGGGTTCTTCAAACCTCTTCTCACATATCATCACATGTTACATAAATACCTAAATACATACCTTCAAGCCCTACAACACACCGGTTATTGTTAATGATGTTCCAGAAATTGATGAATTGGATTATGATAAATGTAAGTATTTCTTTATTTTATAGTTCATTTTTTACGTTAATGATTTTATAACTTGTCAAAATAATGCATAATAAGAATTTTTATAAAAATAGACAACATATTTTTAAATAGTGTAAGAATTTATAACGTGAGAATTTATAGTGCAAGAATTTATAATTTAAGATAAATGATGATGATTATGTATAATAAGAATTTTTATAATAATAATACAGACAACTTATTGTAATGCCTGCTGAACCTCACAGATATTTATTTATACAGTTATCATTTAATATTCTTTTTTTTAAAAATTACTTAAGTATAATAATTTTATATTAAACTGAATACGAGTGTAATTTGTTTGATTTAATAGCTATTTTAGAAAGATACAAAAAACATGCCTACTTTACTCAGATTAGCGGCAACAAAATGCCATTTTATTCCCATTTATCAGCAACAAACAAAATGCCATTTTATTCCGATTTAACAGCAACAAACAAAACCCATTGCAACACAAAAAACCAATTTAATCAACAACGCCGAGCCGAATACCAACTAATACGTCAATACAATTTCAAATAACGATGCAAGATGTTAAATGCTAGTTTTACATATGGGCATTATTTAGGGGTTGATGTCATTGATGATGACGATAATAATAATATTCAATCAGGAACAGATCCGGATATCATCAATCAACATCTCCAAGATATATTTAATTCGGTGATTGAACTTATTTGAATTTTTTGGATATTGTAAAAATACAAAAAGATTTTCGTTTTATAATTATTGGTTTTATTTATTGTATTTTATTTCTTTTATTATTTATTAATTTGATTTGTAAAAGTATTTTAATAAGTATTTTTATTAGGGTGTAGTTTGTTAATAATAATAATAATAATAATAATAATAATAATAATAATAATAATAATAATAATAATAATAATAATAATAATAATAATAATAATAATAATAATAATAATAATAATAATAATAATAATAATAATAATAATAATAAATTGCAATACATATGTATGACTGATAAGGACATGTGCAATGCAAATGCATAATTAAGAATTTCATGAGAAATAAAATTTGTTTAAGAATATATCTGCACGCGTGGTTATATAAATTTTGACTGTCCATAAAACCATTCAAAATAACCCTTGCCATACTCATGCAATACCTTGGATTATCACAATAAGCATTCGGGTTACCTGAGAGAAACGATTCGAAATGACCTACTGATCACCAAAATACAGGTTCAGAAATTTTTAATTATCAACTTCGAGTTAGCGGGCCGATTACTTTAAAGTCGATTAAAAGTTGATGAACAATCTCTTATTTATTGTTCATTACACACGCGCACGCGTATAATAAATTTTTCTACCCCAAAAGCATATGTGTATATATCTAAAGTGGCGCCGTAACAAATGCGCGCATTACAAAAGCGTACAGACTGTAAATTAAAAATTCCAAAACTAAAACTTGTTAATCTCAGTGACGCGGGAAACTCCGAATATGCATCCTGAGCAACAGCAATACACAGGCATCAATAGTTGACTATCGAGTAAAGTTTGTTGAGATGGCCGGTTGGTTGATCGTTCGCCGCCAAGACTGACGTGTCGTAAAAGTTACGCAATGAGAAAGAGGACACAGGTACTAAAAAGGCCTTGCGCGCTTTTGTCTGGTTACCATCTAAACTATATAGTATTTATTTGATCCAACGGTGGGCTGGTTTTAAAATTGATTTAATTAAACTATATATAGTGTGTGTATTTGACCTACTTATTTATTAAATCTATATGACCTACTTATTTAATAACTATATTTAGATTGCCCTGGAGAAAACAAGTTTTTATGAGGATGTGTGTGACCAACATAAATACTTTGAAAATATTCATGAAAATCATTGAAATTCAGTTGACATTTATAAAAATTCTGAAAAAATTTCGATATAAGACCTTAAAAGTCGTAAAAATTAAAAAAAAATTGGGTTGACATACATAAAAATATTAAGTCAAAAAATTCCTCAGTAGGGAGACGTCCTGAAGGGGACACATCCTACTACTAAAGACAATTAACTTAACAGAAATGTTGATGATAAACTGATTGAATTAACAAATGATAGTGATTTGAAAGTTTTTTTGAAAAAAGTGAATCATTGTGTGCATTTTGGATCAATGTCTTTCCTGAATATCCTTAACTAGATGAATTAGTCGTGGAATCTTTGACTCCCATTGCTTCTACATTCAGGTATGAAACTGGATTTTCAGCAACGACACTAATAAAAAGCAAAAACAGGAATTGTTTGAATTTTAGCGATTCGCTTTGACTGACTAAAAGCCTCGGGTCAGCGAAAAAAAAGACGGGCCCAAAAATCACAATAAAGTGTAGTTTGCCTTATTTACCTTTACATTGTCACTGAATATATAAAAAAGAAAAAAAAGACTTAAGCTTTTACACGAAGCGTACGGTTGGGTGGTGTGGGGGTTGAATGTATGTGTACCATTGTGATCTATACCCCTAGAGTGTCAAAACATCCTGTCGGATAGTCTACTACTATAGTCTACTACTAGAGGATTTCACAATAACTGCCCTTACTTTGAATGCCATGGACACAAAGCTAACGAGCTGCCACAGTACGTTATTTCCACTAGTAATAACAGGTTTTCTAGGGAGATGAACAGCCTGTTGGTTCTTCTAATCAGGTTGCGTGGAAGGCTTTCTCATAGCGGTTATAGGTTAAGTAACAGGAACGCTAATTGGTGGCGTGTACAGTTATATTGGTGCAGTAGATCGCAATAGAAGCAGGGGGGGGGGGTATTGTTACAAAAATTAGATTTAAATTTAGCGTTAGGGATTCACAATCAATGAATTTTTTTCATCCACAATAAAACAAATTTTAATTAACGATAACGAAATTAGGGATACCCAAAATAATAATAATAATATTAAATGATTTGACAAAATTATAATATATCATATTCATTAAGAATTATAATGTAGACTATGATTAGTACATAATGGAAGTTAGAATTTTATGATTTTGTAAAAATATAATATATCAAATTTATATTAAGAATTATAATGTAGATTATGGTCGTTAAATAACTTGGGGTATGGATGAAAATTGTACAATGAAATTAGTACGACGATCTACATCAAATTAATTACGGAAATACAAGCAAAATATTAATATTACATTGACAGTGGAAAAACCATTTAAATTTAAAATTATTTTATTAATAATTTTATTTCTCTTGTTTTATTAACACTCTATATATATTACACCAAATATTATCGAAATAAGAATAATTTAAAGTTTTGTAAGGTTATGTCGGTGAGTTAAAAAGTGTCTCGATAACCCGTATCTCCTTATTAAAAATGTCGCATTTTAGGATTTATAACGGTTTCATCTTATAAGAAATTTATTTCATGTAGATGGAAAGAAAAATATTTTTAACCATGTAAATACATGCATCTGGAAAACATTTATATTTTACAATTTTATTTCCGTTTTCTTATCAAAGATTTTATGATAACCATAAATATTATTTCTTATGACATAGGGTTCTATGTTCTGGCTGCACCACATCTCTCTACTTTCTCATAAAAATGCCGTTAAAATTATATACATAAATTAGGTAAATGGTTTTAAATTTAATATTTAAATATTTTTAAAAAATTCTTTCAATATTTTGCAGGTTTATGAGTTCAGAAAAATAAAAATCTTATTATGAATCGAATTGAATAGAAGTTAATTATTTTAAAAATTTAAATATTTTTTATAAGTCATTCTTTAATTTTTAAAATTTCACAAAAATCGTTTTTCATGATTGTCAAAACAAAATAAACATTTTAAATAAATAAAAATATTGATCTGTAAATGTAAGTTAAATGAAATTTATATAAAGAAATTCGCTAAAATAAATTATTAAAAATATTTTAATTTTTTTCAGTAGTATATTGAAATATTATAATTTAATATTATTTTTAAAAATTTTGAATTCTCAAATAAAATTATTTTTTGAGTTTTAAAATTTCTTTAAAATATGATGAAAATATATAAATGATAAATAATTATAATACATTTATAAAAATACCAGTGATTAAAAATTAAAAAAAATAATAAAATTGAATTTTTAACAATCTATGTTCATAAACTTTAAATTAATAAAACAATTTTAAATATATTATTTGAGGTTTTCATTTATTAATTATTGAATATTTTGTAATCTAATTATTAAATTTGTTTTAATCTTGATAAATTGAAAAAAATTAATTTATTTGGATGTTCTGGAACAATGATTTGCTATTTCCTATTGATTGAAAATTCAGATTTATAAATATCAAAACAATCTTCCTGAAATGGGTAATCTTTTATAATCATGTTCTTTATTTGTATTAATTCATTAATTCACCAATATTTCATCTTTACTAGATCTGAGACTGAAACTATTCATTCACCACTGATTCCTTTTTTGTTGGTTTTGCAATTTTATCAGTTCATAAAAGCCTCAATTGGTTATTTTTCAACAATTAATAATATGGCAGATTACATTTTTAAATTTCTTTATGGTATGCCAAATCGAATTTCATTTTTTATAATAGGAATGGCTTTTTTCGTGAAGAGATTTAGTAGTCTTCATAAAATCCTACAAACCCTCCCAATTCGCCTTTAAAAAAAAATAAAAATATATCCTTCAAATATACAATTGTCCAATTTATGTTATCTTTGTCTTTATATCCTGAAATGTAGTTGATTTTACTACGAGAATTTTGCTTTTCCTAGGTTTATTTGACTAATTCTACCTTATAATATGTATTACATCTATTCCGAAATCAAAGACCACTCGAAAACTGTTTTGAAATCCGTTTATATTGAGTATTGTCTATTTTATAGGCCTCCAGAAGATCTTCATCGCTCAAGACTGCTATAAACTTTCCTTTTTTCTGTGTGAAGAACATAGCATAACATTTTTGGAAGCAATCTTTTACCGCTGCCATTTCCGATTCCAATTCCGTTAGAAATCCAAATTTAGTATTGATTCATTTAATTTGTCGAAATCTCTGTTCAATTTCGGTATAGAAAGACTAATATCATGTGCTTCCTCTCCCGGCATTCTTTTTCTTTTGTCCGCACACGTCTTGTAATTTCGAAGAAAGCAAATTTATCTGTTGCATTAGCTTGACTAAATTTTCTCTTTCTTCAACAACAAATTTAAGAATGGTTCAATGTCATTTGAACATTTATCTAAACCAATACCTTTTGTTTAGTACTGGGTGTATGTACATAGGTTTTCACTGTTGTCTTCATTATCAAATTTCATTTCTTGCCTAATTCTCCAAATGATTGATGACATTTTTTCAAGTTACAAATAATCAATAATGTACACAAACAAATGAATTAAATATTAAATTTATATATTTCACAGGCAATAATCAAAATATTTCAACGTTTTACAATTTTCATAAATCATACTTATTATATTATTTATTTTCTGTAACATTTGAAAACCATGGCTATAATTATCTTATTTGATTTATATCTTATAGCGGCCCCAATGATGTATTAAATGAAAAAAGTAAAAAGAGTGAAAAGATTTAAATATTAATCGGATTATTTTAACAATAATTTATATATAGTTGTAGCCTGCTTCAAAGCGTACTGCCATATCTTTCCAACTGTCAAAACTACCAGATGGGTGTATTTACATAATAAGTTTTTCAGTATTTATCATTAAACATTAGCAAATTCTGCATATCAATTCACTGCTGATTTCATTATCAAATTTGATTTCTTGCCTAATTCTCCAAATGATTGATGACATTTTTTCAAGTTACAAATAATCAATAATGTACACAAACAAATGAATTAAATATTTAATTTATATATTTCACAGGCAATAATCAAAATATTTCAACGTTTTACAATTTTCATAAATCATACTTATTATATTATTTATTTTCTGTAACATTTGAAAACCATGGCCATAATTATCTTATTTGATTTATATCTACATATTTTAAACCGGCCCTAAAGATTTATTTAGGGGAAATAGCAAAAAGAGCGAAAAGATTTAAATATTAATCGGATAATTTTAACAATAATTTATATATAGTTGTAGCCTGCTTCAAAGCGTACTGCCATATCTTTCCAACTGTCAAAACTACCAGATGGGTGTATTTACATAATAAGTTTTCAGTATTTATCATTAAACATTAGCAAATTCTGCATATCAATTCACTGCTGATTTCATTATCAAATTTGATTTCTTGCCTAATTCTCCAAATGTTTGATGACATTTTTTCAAGTTACAAATAATCAATAATGTACATAAACAAATGAATTAAATATTAAATTTATATATTTCACATGCAATAATCAAATTATTTCAACGTTTTACAATTTTCATAAATCATACTTATTATATTATTTATTTTCTGTAACATTTGAAAACCAAGGCCATAATTATCTTATTTGATTTATATCTACATATTTTGTAGCGGCCCTTAGATTTATTTAGGGGAAATAGTAAAAAGAGTGAAAAGATTTAAATATTAATCGGATAATTTTAACAATAATTTATATATAGTTGTAGCCTGCTTCAAAGCGTACTGCCATATCTTTCCAACTGTCAAAACTACCAGATGGGTGTATTTACATAATAAGTTTTCAGTATTTATCATTAAACATTAGCAAATTCTGCATATCAATTCACTGCTGATTTCATTATCAAATTTGATTTCTTGCCTAATTCTCCAAATGTTTGATGACATTTTTTCAAGTTACAAATAATCAATAATGTACACAAACAAATGAATTAAATATTAAATTTATATATTTCACAGGCAATAATCAAAATATTTCAACGTTTTACAATTTTCATAAATCATACTTATTATATTATTTATTTTCTGTAACATTTGAAAACCATGGCTATAATTATCTTATTTGATTTATATCTTATAGCGGCCCCAATGATGTATTTAATGAAAATAGTAAAAAGAGTGAAAAGATTTAAATATTAATCGGATTATTTTAACAATAATTTATATATAGTTGTAGCCTGCTTCAAAGCGTACTACCATATCTTTCCAACTGTCAAAACTACCAGATGGGTGTATTTACATAATAAGTTTTCAGTATTTATCATTAAACATTAGCAAATTCTGCATATCAATTCACTGCTGATTTCATTATCAAATTTGATTTCTTGCCTAATTCTCCAAATGATTGATGACATTTTTTCAAGTTACAAATAATCAATAATGTACACAAACAAATGAATTAAATATTTAATTTATATATTTCACAGGCAATAATCAAAATATTTCAACGTTTTACAATTTTCATAAATCATACTTATTATATTATTTATTTTCCTTAACATTTGAAAACCATGGCTATAATTATCATATTTGAATTATATTTTAAACCGGCCCTAAAGATTTATTTAGGGGAAATAGCAAAAAGAGCGAAAAGATTTAAATATTAATCGGATAATTTTAACAATAATTTATATATAGTTGTAGCCTGCTTCAAAGCGTACTACCATATCTTTCCAACTGTCAAAACTACCAGATGGGTGTATTTACATAATAAGTTTTCAGTATTTATCATTAAACATTAGCAAATTCTGCATATCAATTCACTGCTGATTTCATTATCAAATTTGATTTCTTGCCTAATTCTCCAAATGATTGATGACATTTTTTCAAGTTACAAATAATCAATAATGTACACAAACAAATGAATTAAATATTTAATTTATATATTTCACAGGCAATAATCAAAATATTTCAACGTTTTACAATTTTCATAAATCATACTTATTATATTATTTATTTTCCTTAACATTTGAAAACCATGGCTATAATTATCTTATTTGATTTATATCTTATAGCGGCCCCAATGATGTATTAATGAAAATAGTAAAAAGAGTGAAAAGATTTAAATATTAATCGGATAATTTTAACAATAATTTATATATAGTTGTAGCCTGCTTCAAAGCGTACTGCCATATCTTTCCAACTGTCAAAACTACCAGATGGGTGTATTTACATAATAAGTTTTCAGTATTTATCATTAAACATTAGCAAATTCTGCATATCAATTCACTGCTGATTTCATTATCAAATTTGATTTCTTGCCTAATTCTCCAAATGATTGATGACATTTTTTCAAGTTACAAATAATCAATAATGTACACAAACAAATGAATTAAATATTTAATTTATATATTTCACAGGCAATAATCAAAATATTTCAACGTTTTACAATTTTCATAAATCATACTTATTATATTATTTATTTTCCTTAACATTTGAAAACCATGGCTATAATTATCATTATTTGAATTATATCTTATAACCGGCCCCTAATGATTTATTTAATGAAAATAGTAAAAAGAGTGAAAAGATTTAAATATTAATCGGATTATTTTAACAATAATTTATATATAGTTGTAGCCTGCTTCAAAGCGTACTGCCATATCTTTCCAACTGTCAAAACTACCAGATGGGTGTATTTACATAATAAGTTTTCAGTATTTATCATTAAACATTAGCAAATTCTGCATATCAATTCACTGCTGATTTCATTATCAAATTTGATTTCTTGCCTAATTCTCCAAATGATTGATGACATTTTTTCAAGTTACAAATAATCAATAATGTACACAAACAAATGAATTAAATATTTAATTTATATATTTCACAGGCAATAATCAAAATATTTCAACGTTTTACAATTTTCATAAATCATACTTATTATATTATTTATTTTCTGTAACATTTGAAAACCATGGCTATAATTATCTTATTTGATTTATATCTTATAGCGGCCCCAATGATGTATTTAATGAAAAAAGTAAAAAGTGCGAAAAGATTTAAATATTAATCGGATAATTTTAACAATAATTTATAAATAGTTGTTTTAGCCTACTACAAAACGTACTGCTATATCTTTCCAACTGTCAGAACCACCAGATGGGTGTATTTACATAATACGTTTTGACCATTTATCATTAAACATTAGCAAATTCTACATATCAATTCACTGCTGATTTCATTATCAAATTTGATTTCTTCCTCAATTCTCCAAATGTTTGATGATATTATAATTATCTTATTTGAATTATATTTTGTAGAGGCCTCATAGAATTATTTATAAATATCGAATTTCATATATATACAACTAGTATTTGATAAAAAGTGTCCGAAATGGGATTTGAACCCATTGGTCTTTGCATTGCTATCGAGTGCTATAACCACTAAGCTATTACTGCTATGCTAAATATAAAATAAGTTGTTATTGTTTGTATAGTAATTGATTAAATTAATAATTAATTTATCGTTTTCTCGAAAGCTACAAAAAATCTGATTATTTGGTATAAGAGTAGCATTATTACAGATCACAGAAGCAATAATTTTTTTTGAATCTATTCTCAAATCGAAGCAGAATTCGCAAAGCGTTGGATTGTTCACTCACTAATAGGGAACGTGAGTAGGGTTTACACCGTCATGAGACAGGTTAGTTTTACCCTACTATATAATTTGTCATGATAATGGTAATTCTGCTCGGTACGAGAGGAACCGAGCATTCGAATCACTGGTGCTTTATCTAAACTTTTGCTGATATCAAAATACAGAATAAATACAGCAAAAGAAATTTAATTAATATTTCACTTTTATGAACTGAGAAAAATGTGTTTTTATAAATATAAATGAAAAAGATAAGTATATGAATAGAATTATAATTCCATGATTAAAAAAAAGAAATAAAGATACTAAATCAAAAAAATTATTGAAGTCATTGTATTATAATAAAAATTTATTTTAAGTCTATTTTTTTGTTAGTCTTGTTTTATATTTAAAATACACGTATTAGTAATACATTTAATTAAATTATTTGTGTTTTAATTTACTGTATAACCTTAAAAAATTAAATTCAGATTTAAAAAACATATTTTTATTAAAAAATAAATCATTAAATAATGTTGTATAAATTAAAAATAAGTTAAATATGGAAATTATTAATTAAATGAATATTTTTAAAGTTATTATTCAATATAAAATCTTTCTAGTTTCTTATATTTATTATTTTTTAGCATATTCTTCATAATTATTTTTTTGGAATTATATTTTGTATTCATTTTCTAAATAAGATATTGTTATATAAATACATTGTATTTATTAAAAAGAGCTTAAATCAGTAAATACATCGATGATTTTAATATTCACGAATTTCCGGCAATGCCTTATCTAGTGAATTAAATACAGCGGAACAAAAAAATCGATAGTGAAATTTGAAAAAAGTTTTTTGTTTTAGTGTAAATCTCTAATTTTTATTTAAATAGATATTTTTGCCAAAATTGAAAAAAACGTGTTTTAAAATGAAAATCGCACCAGTTCAAAAATGGAAAGCAAAACGAAAACGAATGCCAGGAGAGCATGCTGAAGAAGATGAAGGACCTAACTTGATTCTATAATGATGCAGTTAAAAGACAAATTTGTTTATCTGAAAAATATAGCAGGTTTTAATTTTCTGACTGGCAAAGCGTTTCAATCTTTTGAAATTGAGGATTTAGAATCTAAAGCTGGTCTATTATCAGTCAAATATCCAGAAATAAATAAAGACCAATTTATAACTGAAATAAAATGCTTTAAAAACCAAATGATTGAACTATTGCAAAACAAAAACCCGATGACATGTTTCATATAGATTTTTTAAATGTTCTCGCTACATGGAAATTGCAAGAAACGTACCCGAATATCGAACGAGCTCTGAAAAACATCGAGATAAAAAACTGGTTTTAAATTATATAATATTGATCTCAAAGATAGAACTCTTATATAGATCGGCGGAACTGGCATTGGCAAAACAAATCGTCGTTGCCACATTGTAAACTTATGGTATCTATATCTCTATGAACTAACGGATACCCAAACAAAAGCAATGATACAGAGTAGATGGATGTGTCACCGCCAGATCATGTCACCGCTAGATCACCTACCCCCCCCCCCGGGAGGAAAAAGATTTTTAAGATTTTTTTTTTCAAGGTCAAATTTTTTACAAAGACAATGAATCATCAATGTCATTGAAACAAAGAATTTTTTTTTGTTTTAATTATCGATTATTATTAAGTGATCTAGCGGTGACATACCTTTTGACTTCCCAGAACTTTTTGAGTTTTCAAAATTATTTAAATATTTATACATCATTTTGAAGCTCAGACGAAGATCTATCTTATAAGCCATAGAAATAATTTTTATCATTAGTGGTACAAAAGTTATTAATTTTTTAGTCAGACACTGATTTATGGTTAAAATTTTCAAAAATGTTCAAATTTACTAAGTAATTTGCGGGTGATTTGTCAATCATCCAATCAGGTACGACTTTGTTTATTATTATTATTATTATTATTATTATTATTATTATTATTATTATTATTGTGTAATGCTCGCAAGGGTACTGCCCCGAGTTTATCCGACAAAATATTTTGTCCCCCTATGGGTAATGCTCGCAAGGGTACTGGTCACGCTCAACAAGTCACAAGGGTATTATTAAACAAATCAACAAAACATACATTTATTTAAACAATAAAATAATGTAAAATTAACAAAGGTAAACTAAATATTGATGTACTATTCGCAGCAATATTGTTTGAAATTGGTAACGTAGAATTGATTTTCATAGATTCTATTGATCCTTTGATTGTTTGAATTTCTCTTAATAATAATTCAATCTTTTTTAACAAATAATCATGCTTCTTATCAATTATTTTCATATTCATTTTATTTTCAACAATAGAGTTATTGAAAACCTTAATATGATCAATCAATTCAAATTTTATATTTTGTATATATTCAAATGATAGTTCATAACTGTTTTCTAAATTCTCCAATCTTTGAGATATTCTTTTTCCTGGATGCTTTGACCATTTTGGTTTGTCGAGAATATATAAAATATCCATCAACTTGGCTGTATTCGGACAAACACATTGATTTATTAAAAGACTCCACTGTTATTGTTGTATTGTGTGAGCACACACTCGTTATAATAATTAGCAATATGAATATAGTTTTCATGTTGTATCAAATCAAAACCTTTCTTTTACATTTATAGTCTATCAACCAATCAAAATCATCCGGTATTAGTATAAATAAAACATCATATTTTAAATTATTGTAAAAATGTCTCAATTTATGGAAAATCTTTTAAGAGAAACTCGTCAACAGGAATATTATGGAAAGCCTATGTTTTCCTGGTCGATCGGACCGAAAAGATTATAGAAGGTAATCACATTGATTATGAAGATGTGATCAATTCTGATTGTCTCGAAACCAAAAAATTCTATTTTAATAGAATTTTTAACTGTCTATGCGACGATCAGATGAAGTGGACCCGAATACTAGTAGGGTTCGCTTATATGAAAATAATAATCCAAAGAAGTCTATGGGACTCAGAGCACTATTATCAGTGGTCTCAAGAAGTAATACTTTTATAATTTATATTTTATTAATATTTATTTTCTAGATAATCAAGTCAAAGTTTCAACCATGGATTGAAGCCAATGGCGGATGGGGAGTACTCAATCAACTCGCCAGAAATGCGAAGGAAATTGATGATCAGAAAAGAAAATTTAAAAACTATGTAAAACTTGCAACAGGTGTTGCTATTTTGTATATTTTAACCAGATTTTTAAATAAAATTAATATAGTTATTTTTGTTTGATTTTTAAATAAATTTTTTAAATAACATTTTAAATAAATTTACAAACACTAATTAACTAAGATTTATTAATTAACACATTCGCAGTCGTCATCTCCACATTTCATTATATTTTCAACGACATGATCAATACAATCATTCGTAATATTATCTTTAGATTCATCTTTAGGTTCCTCTATAGGTTCCTCTATAGGTTCATCTATAGGTTCATAGATTTCCTCATCAATTTCTTGAGTATCGGTTTCTTGAGTTTCTTCCTCATCATCAAATCCTGTATCTTGACTCTCAACTAACCAGCCGATATTTAAGGCATTTGTAATAGATAATATGTCCTCAATTTTCACACCAGATATTTCTGCTAACTTTTCCAACAAAAAGTTGATTAAAAATTCTAAATAATAAATAATTCGGTAATTAATTAATCATGTTAACCTTTTTCTGCAGTCATTTTTCATCACTTTAAAACTATATTATAATTTTGTTTATAGATTTTCTTTGTTAAATTTGCATGTCATTTGCATTTATGTTGCAATTAATAAAGAGAAAAAACAAATCTGACTAATACATTTATTAAATATAACATTAAAATATTTGTGAAAGTCTAGCAGACATAATTTTCCAAATAGGAGAATATACATCATTATTATCAACTTTATATCCTTGGATTGCTATTGTTATATACCAATTTTCATTTTCTTTGAAACTGATTTCATCAAAAGCATCATAAAATCTTGCATATCTATTGTTGAACCATGCATGTTGATTACACGATAGATTCGAATCTATCCGTTTAAAAACATCATCAATAGTTTTGACATCAATCATTGAAAGCGTGCCGGATAAGAATTGGAATTTAGTCGGAATTAGCTTGACTGGTGCAACCAATTTCATATTGATTTCTTCTTTCAAAAAATACATTTTGTAGTTGTGGAACATTTGAACTGGTTGTACCATTTCTTTTGGTTTTTCGGTGCTTGAAATTTTCTTGGTCATCGTGAATAATGAATAAATGTTACAGGGTTTTTATATCTTTGACTCATGTCTATCAACCAATCAGATGATAGCATGTCTTTGTTTAAAATTGCAGGTCATTTGCATTAATGCTGCATTTATGTTCTATTAATGTTTTATTATTAATGTTTTA
>CAUHTR010004862.1:0-32884 GCA_959609185.1 Schmidtea polychroa | reverse complement strand
AAACCAATGGCTCCAAAACTAGCGTTCTGTGTCTAAGATAAAAGTCCTATCTTCTGCTTGAAAATCACGTGATAGGTGCTTCGCACGCCCGTCTCTCAGAGTTTGGAAGCTTCATTGCATTCTTTAGTCCAACTTATATCTTTATCGCATCCAGAGTATAATGGTTCGGCGATTTTGGCATAGTCTTTGATGATCTTCTATAGTAGTTCGTTAATCGAGAAACGATCTCAATTGTTTTGAACATTTTGGTACTGCTGCTTCTCGATCTCTCCACTTTCTTCCTGTTTGTCTGGATACCCGTCTCGTTAACTGTGTGACAAGGAAACACAATTCTGTTTTATTGATTTGCATTTTTCTGGATTTATCTTCAGTCCTGCCACTTGAATTCTTCTGAATATTTCCTTAATAGCTCATCGTGGTTCTTTTTGACTTTTACCATATACCAAGATATCATCTAGATAAACTACTACTCCCTTGAATAGCATTCCTTCTAGCACTGTGTGCATCAATCTCTGGAATGTCGCAGGAGCTGTTGCAAGCCAAATGGTAGTCTATTGAAGCAAAATTGTCCTTCTCTTGTACTGAATGCAGTCATCTCTTGAATTTCTGGAGCTACTCACTTGATAATACGCCTGACCTAAATCGATTGACGAAAATAGTTTGCATTCGCGAGACAGTCTAGTAAGAATTTGGTGTTAGGCATCGGAAATGAACTCTCTTTGCTGTTATGGAATTTAATTCCACGATAATCTACACACATCCTGATAGATCCATCTTCCTTCCCTAATATCACTACGGGGCATTCAAGGACTCTTGCAACGCCGAATAACATTTGCTTTCTTTAACTCTTTTATCAGTTCTTCAATCCTTTCTCCATGTGCATTGGTTGACGTCGAGGATGTTGCATTATTGGGCCTCCTGTTATCCGCATCTCATGTCGAACTAAGTTTGTAAATCCCAGATCGAATTCGATGCCATAAAAATTCCGCCGAATTCCCTGATCATTCCTTCCATATCTTTATTATTCTCACCTGCCATCGCCACTGTGCTTATTTATTCTTTCTTCATCAGTGTAAATTTTGTTTATCAATGACGTTTCTATATTATTGATTTCATATAACTTTACTCCAAACTCTTTCATTGTATCAATGCTCCTATGAATTCGGTTTGATCTCTTTTACCACTACTACTGTGATCATTTGGTCTTCTGATTCCACGTGGCCGTATAGTCATGTATCCCATTGCTTCTTCACCTCCAGTTGAAAAAACTCCGCACAATAATATCATACTACGTTTAAGTTCTGGTTTGCCTATTTTCGTCCCACAAATTCTTGCTCATAATGTTACTGATGCTCCAGAATCCCTAACATCTCTGTTTCGGCATTATTCAACATTATTTTACTCCAATTTCTTCCATCTTTCGTCTGGTACATCTCTTCTTCTGCCTCGTCTCTTCGTCGTTCATTTCCTATTTCACATTTATTGTCTTGACTCACCGACGAAATGAAAACCTGGAGTCGCTGATGTTTTTCCGTCTTCTCTCAATATAGTTATTTCTCAGGGACATTGTATCTATCTTCCATATTGCTGTGATCCATTCTGAATCCTGGCCGTTCTCGGTGTAATCTCTTGTTCAGATTTGAATCTTCTTCTATGCACGCTATTCTTTGATATCGTTGTGTAACATCCTTTCCGTAACGAAAAACAATCTCGGAACCCGTGTCCTTCCTTGCCACATATCAACCTTTATTTCCCAGTGGACATCATACCTTCTATGTCCCCTTTCGCCACAGCAAAAACAATCACCTACCGTTAATTTGGGACCGAATGTGTTGGGTAGTCCCCTACTTTTCATTGTACACCTCCTGCAATATTCTTCATGGATATTTGATGGCAGCTTCCTTTCTGAGCTATTCGGGCTTCTCGCATTTCTCAGAATTGTTCTCTTGGAGATTGTTCTCGACGACCATGGTTATTTCCTTCGTATTGTATTGGTCCGCGTATAGGATGTTCTTCTCTTCTTGATCTGTGGTGACTAAATTGGTCTTCTGGTAGTCTTCTTTGGGATGATGTATGCATGGGATCTTGGGTATTCTTTTGAAGTCTCATCTCTTCCCTCCTCAGTCCCGCTAGCGTATGTTCTTTGACCGATTGCTTTAATAAATTCTGTTTATGGTTTCCTTTTTGTTACTTTCAAAAATTTCGCCAATGATCCCTCGTTTTCTTCAATTTTGTTTCTGGTTTCGTCAATAGTATTCTCTCAGTCCTCGCAATGCGCGTGCGTTTATTTTTGCGATGAGTCTTGACATATCTTCTCAGATTGTCCTGAATTTATAACTTCAGCTAGCTTTCAATTAGCCGTATCTAAAAGCTGCAAATCCTTCATCATCCTTTCTGTTCCATCTGCCAATTCTCTGATTTTGTCCAGTTTATGGATTTTGTAATTGTGAACGTATTTAAGAACCAACGCTTTGGCTTTTACATCTGTTGTTTCTGTTTCTCTGACGTTACCCCCACGAATGTCTTTGCTTCTGCACTAATAACAACATCGAAAGTGCTTGTCAATCGCTGTCCATTGTCCAGCACCATTCTTCTATATCTCTAATCCCATTCTTCGGCTTCTTTTAGACCTCGTCCATCATATCTCTGATTTTTCATGTGAGCATGTCTTGGCATGATTTCGGTAGGCATATCCGATTACGATTTTGTCGATTTTGAAATGGCGTTGATATTTTGATTTCGGCGTGGTCGCCAGTTAAATCCATTTTAGATCCTCTTTAAATTTGCCAACAAAAAATCTTCAAAACTAATAATATATATTTAATCAAAGATTTCTAAATAACAATTTTTAATTATTTCACAAATCTGCAACTCCAAATTATTTAAACAAACAGTATCTAACTAAATCAAATTAAATAATGTTTTCAATTATTCGTGGTAACTTTGAAATTTAGTAATGTTTAAATCTTTAACTTAAGTTTTTGGTTTTATTTGATAGTATAAATTTTATATTATAAATACTTAAACACGGTAACGATTTTGTTAATAAAAATCGCCATTCGGTACATCTTTTTCACGTTTTGGTAACCGTTTTTTTTCGAAATACCCGTTTTTTCAGAATGACCATTTTTCGAAATAAATATATAATAAATTTTTGTAAGATTTATTTATTAAACTATGATTAAAAATATTAGATTATAAAAAGAGTTTTAGACAGCGGAATTTATTATTAACAATTAGTGAGTTTATAGCAGGGATGCACAGACTTTTCAGTATGGGTGCCACATCTTCTAATAATACTTCTATGAGGGGACACATTTAGAAAAAACACCTAATCTGTAAAATTTTAAATTATACCCGGTTTCGATATACAAAAAATGCTTTTTTATTTAGTTGAAATAATTATTTAATTTTTTTTTTTGGAGCAATATGACATTGTTTTTTATTAACAATTTTTAAAATATTTGTGTCAAGTTTGTTGTTGCCAAACGTAGAATTGATGTAAATTTTATTTGAAAGGGGGTTACTTGCTTCGATCTTGTCTCATTCATAACAGAGACGGGGGGGCGTTTGTTTCGCATATGTATGTTGAACCAAATAAGATGCAATGTATGATACTTTTTTGAATTAATTAGGGGATATGAGTCATAAGGGCCGCACAAATATTCGAAAGGGCGCATGTGGGCCCGCGGGCCGCACGTTGTGCCTCCCTGGTTTATAGTCTTTTAATTAAATCAGTAATCTTATATTAGACTTTAGATTGGCAGATTAAAATTTTTTTTATACTGATTTTTATTGATTAAATTCCCCTAAAGGCTTGGAATTCTACATACTAATAGGAATAAGAATGGGAAGCTGATATTGGAAGACATATTTTTGCAATATGGACAAAATATCGATAGTGGGGGGGGTGGTTCTATTGGAAAGTGGGGTCATTTATGCTGGTGGTGGTTTACCTATAGGGGTGTGTCCATTTTTAAAGTTTAAATACATTAGGGGTTAAAATCCAAGGTATTCACTGGAACTCTTTTCCAAGCACTCTCCATACTAATTGTACTTTAAACCATTTGTGTACCAAATGGCTACGACAATGTTGGTACTGTACACAATAGGCGAAAAAACATGGTCGAGGTGAGCTCTATTGCTAAAACTACTCCCCCATTGTATTTTCTCTTTCGTGTTCTAGACGACCGCTTAGAAGGTCTTTTAACTTCATCAATCATTTTCTATTTCTACTTTCTACTTTTCTATTTCATCCAGCTATGGTCCGCATTTGCTGATGTTTTTTTCTATTGTTTCTTTTCAAAATTTTTGGCAGGGATGCGCCCTTATTTTTCTATTAATAACTGTTATAGGTTATTTTTCCTTATATTTATGAATATTTAACCTATCTTCCAAAGAAATTTGAGCATGGATTGGCCTTATTTCCAAGTTTAAGTCCACACTTCCCTAATATTTTAAATTTAATTTTTTCAAAATTGAGCAGGGATCACATTTTCAAACCGGTATTTCGGTATTTCATTATATTATAATACCGGATCCTCGGTATTAATACCGGTTCTCTTTAAGAAAAAACAAAAAAAGAAACTCACCGCAAAAAATGAAATAATATTTTATAAAGAAAATAAATTTTAATTCATAACGAATAATTCGAACACAATAAACTTTTTTTTTAAAATATGTGTTAAACGCCAAGCCGTCACTGCCGTCCATACGAGCTAAAACTGCAGCCAAAAGAATTGTCCTTTTCCGAAACGAAAATGTTGTTATTTTCCCGCTAGATCACTTTGGTTCACTTTAGAAGTTTATGGTTCTGGCTCATTTTAAGCAGAGGTTGGAGCTCGGAGCATTCCTTTTTTTAAAATTAATTTGGTGGAGTGTCTTTGGTGGGTATGCAAACCACTTTACTACCTCCTTGCGTCTTTATTATTTGTTACACTTCTTACATTTCGAAATTTGTCCCCTTTTTCTCACGAAAGACAATAGAAGCATAGCGCATTTTTCATCAGCTGATTTTTCCTCAAAACATAGTTTACCATGGCTAAAAAAACAGCGTTTTAATTTAAGTAAATTACAGATTTTTTTTGAATATTTGTCCCACATTAATTAAAACTGCGAATCGTTGCTATCTTTATTATTCTTTATTATTTTTTAATTTTTAAAAACCCGCACAGTGCGCTATGAAGCGCCGCTATATATCTAACTATTAGAAATAAAATTTTTACTTATACAATAATTATTTTCCACAACTTTTAACTTACTTTACTATCCTGGCTATTTAGCAATTGAATTATGATTATTAATTATACTTATGATTTTAAATATTTTAACTTCTATTATACACACCACATTCTCTAAAATTTTCAAAACTCATTACAACTGAACTTACTACCTATTCTTTATAAAATAAAAAACATAGCTTCAACGTATTGAAAAGTTTGGAAAAATAGAAAACAATAATTTCCCATAGAAACGGCTTGCTATGTGAATTTGTGTCTTTTTTTAGTATTTTTTTAGTAATTAGAAAAATTAACGTACAAAAGTCTCTTTCTTAATGTAAAAAAAAAACAAATTAACATCAAGGGCCACCTGTACGTATTTCAAATTATGCCTTTAATTCTTTAAACATGACAACACTAAACATATGGCTAATTACTTAAGAAAATAAAATAGTTAAAATAAAAATGATATGAATGTTAACTTACAGCAATAAAATTTTAATACGATACCGTGTTTATGTAAATTTATATTTTATTTATTTTATATAAACTTTATCATAAAATCTTTTAAAAACTTTGGGTTTTTGTTTTGGGTATTTTCGATCGATTAAAACAAACTCTCAGTTCTTCGGTTTCAGCCCAACACGGGCCTTATAGATGTAAAAGCCAGAGCGGTGGTGCCTGATAATGATGTATTGGTGAAACGAATCAAAGATCACAACCTGTTTTGATTTAGTAACTTGGAAGTAAATCTAGATCTTCTCGCGATCTGAGGACTGGCTCTGGCTTCACCGTAAACGCCCAAAATATTGTTTTCGAGAAGCTGTTTGAAGCTTCCAGATTTATTTATTCAAATCTTGCCAACCAACCACATAAATTTAAAAAGATCTTCTGAAGAATTTGAAAATCTAATAGCCTAAATGTGTGCTCCATTGGCCTATTGCTGTATAGTCATCCCCCGATGCATATCAACTAAATTTTTAAACTGAAGAACTTTTTTAGCTTCAACAGAAAGAATCTAATGATCAAAGTTTTTATTTTTGCGACTTGGCCAATTTAAGATTCTAGAAAGTTTTCTAAAGAGTGGTATATGCTGATACCATTTAAAATTGTTCCACTTTTCTTCAACCAGCTTTTGACAATACATGTAATACTACATAATGGCAATACTTTAGTATATGTGCTTACTTAAATAGAACGAATAGCAGCATATAAGCTGTTTGGAAAAGATATGTTCTATATGGTGACCTCAAATGTGAAGCATACTCACATGATATTTCGAAATTGCATTAAATTTCATGTATCTGATGAAATTATCCGAATATAAGGCATCGCGGGTTGTTTTTTCCATTTTAGACAAGCGGCTTTAGGGAAATGATTTTCTATAGATAGTGATTCTCTGAGATTTATCCCACGCTATTCCATTATAAAACATTTGCCTGCTGTTAAGCATATTTGCCTACCAATCTATTGTTCAGGTGTGAATTGATTGCTTCTTCCTTGGAAATCTAATGAGTCATTGATGAATTTTCATTATATTTTGAAAGAATGACTTCATTGACGTATGGAATAAATAATTTACGGCGCTCACCAAGATTTTCCATTTCAATGTGGAAGCATCTGTGACAGTATTGTCGAGAATATGCTTGGGTGTAAAACCAATAATAACATTGAAGGTTGGCATTGGGGAGTTTCAGAAAGAGTGGTATTTCGAAAAAATGGCCATTCGAAAAAACGGTCCTCTACCCTTTTTCACTATATATTTTCGATAAGCATCATTTTTATCTTATCAAAAAATTTTGATAATTGTTTTGAGCGTGTGATATGTGAAGCATTATTGATAAGAACTTTTAATCCTAAAATCAATTTGCAGAATGCGTGAATACTTGTGTATGTGAATATTTTTAATTAAGTTTTTGTATGTTGATGTATATTAATAATAGTATGTTAAATATTAAAAAAATAATTAAAATATATTTTTAATGATTTTATAAAGTTTAAATTATTTTTAAAATAAAAAAAATAATTTTTTAAAATTTTTATTAATAATTTCAATTTTATTGATTCTAAAGACTTGTTATGATATTATCAATATAGTATAGTTTTCATCCGTCGGAATGTAGGTAACCTGATGATGATAGTGATTCTCAGGCTCAAAGAATTCTAAATTGCGAGCGGAGTTCACATAGATGCTGAGTTGTAGAGTACCGACCTCTCTGCGAAAGAGCTCTTCCTCCCGGCAATCGCGGCACTAATCTCGAGACATACCACGGTTCCCGCAATGAAAAAAGATCATATAAAGCCGGGTCAGGAAAATTATAAGACACGTTCCGGGAGCTGAACAAATGATCACTAAGGCCGCTTCCAAAAAATGAAATTACTTTATTTTGACTTAAAATTCGATTAAATGCGAGGCACTCCCTTTAGAAATTCTTCATGATTTAAAGATAACGATAGAATAGAAAATTTTCTAAAACGGATAAGTTGTGATATACCCTCACGTCTGTATGTCAAAACGATTTATAATATTAAGAATAATTAGAGTAAAAATGAATATGAGGTCCATTGTAAAAACTAATATAGAATAAAAAAATGCTTTTTAACCTTTTAACATTACCTTTTTACCTTTAACATTAGAAAATAGAAATTTAATGAATAAATATATCCCATCGCAATAATTCAATAGAAAGCACTTAATACATTATATCGCATTTATTTTGACTCTTGGAAATTCGTTTGCAGAAGGGATTTTGACAGGGTAGTGAGGAGTCAGATAGTAACCCACCACAAAGTTAATGTTCTTAACAATTGGTGTAGATTTATATTTAGTAAGGAGAAACGTAAAAGAATAATCTATATTCGTTGGATTGCAGTTTTTTTTATTGAAGTCAGACTGATAAACAATTAATTTTGGTATTTTAACATGTGAGATTCAGTTACTATTTATCTGACAGTAGTTACGATGATCTACTAGAAAAAAGACTAAAAAAGAGTGAGGCCCTTGTTAAAAATTTCATAACTCACCTCTGCCCACAGGTAACCCACCACAAGCAATTTCTAACTAGGTGATTTTGTGTTTATTAAATATTTCATAGAATTGAGCACGCATATTAAAATTTTAATTTTGAGAGAATGTAAAAAAGATATAGAGTTTTAAAAACTATGTTTTTACGATTAGGTTTTATATTATAATTTATGATCTTTCGCGATATACTTCGTTCACTCAAAGTGAAATATCGATTGACATTTTTAAACATCATAAAATTTAATAAAAATGAATAGATACCTAATCACAGCTATTATATATATATATAACTTTACAAACTTACAATTTGTATTTGTTTCATTGTACTATTTTATTTTATATAATTAAGAGTATTTTAAATCTAAATCGGTAATTTTTAAGTTACACTTCTATCTATTAAATTAAATTAAAATTGCTTCGTACGTTTCTTAAATTTTGGAGAAATGAATTCAAATTAGTATTTCAAGTAACTAATGAGATTAAGTCTTTTTAGATTTTGTCGTGCATTTAAGTATTTTGAGTGAAAATGATCTTATGGAAGTTAAAAATTGTAATTCAACCATAAAAGCCAGCTTTTTAAGATTTCTTTACAATAAAGCTTCTAAGTCAGATACTAATGTATATAGACCGTTTTGGAGAATAGTTTTAAACTCTGAACTTATTCTACCTGTGCCATATGAACCTCCAAGAAATAAAGAATTAGAAGAAAGAATTATATACTCAAAGAAAAATTCGCAAATGCTGAATATGAAAAAATGGTTGCAAATGTTTCTAATTCTTCTAAAGACGTGAAGATATCAGTTATCAAATTAAAAACCTGGATAAGCAGTTGGTGCTATTTTTAAATTTTGTGTTAATTGTGGGGTGTGCATTTATTGTGGGTTACATGGGATCATATTATGCAATTCTTAGCATTGTTGATGATATAGGAATCTAAATGTATTTCTATTTCGTGTTGTTTGTGGATTTATTGTAGCTACCATTGTATTTGTATCAGATCTATATTTTATACTGAAAGGTTAAATAATGAAGAAATTTAAATTTATTTTGCTAAATGTTTTTATTAATATAATTTTTATGATTATTTATTATTAATGTTTTATTATTTATCAAATTCCAAAAATCAATAAAAGAAATTAAAATAATTAGAAAGAGCTTGTTTCTAATTAATAGCTGTAGTAAAATAAGTCAGATCAATGAATATTTTTCCTAACATCACATTTTATTGAATTCGTTATTCAAATACATTTGAATTGTGATCTCAAAACTTTCGTTGACAACAGCTTAAAAATGGAAATTTCGTGACTTTGATTACCAAAATTATATTGGTAATAGTCGAATAGGCAAATGTTATTAAAAAGTGAGCTCTTCTGATGAACTATAATTAGCTAACATTCTTATGGGTCACAGATTATCGATAGAATATATGTTTCGACTTACTTCAAGTCCCCACTGTTTATTTACCACTCAAATTCCATAATTCATTTAAATGTCATTTCAGACTAAAACTTTGCATATCATTATCGTCCAAATGTTTTTAATTAATTAGGTAAAACAGGCTAACAATTTTATTAAAGTCCTCATCTATTTTGATTTGTGTTTAACTACAAATTAATATCATATTTAATAATCATGTTTCCTATTATTTTGAGAAGCCAATCAATTTTGTCGACGCTTTACATTGGTCATATTAATAAATCGAAACCTTAATTATAAATCGCTAACCAAATTGTGCTTTGAAACCATTTCCTATAAAACGAACTACAGTATAAATTACTAATCAAACACTACACATATTACTGATAGATCATCGTAACTACTGTCAGATAAAGTAACTGAATCTCACATGTTAATAAACCAAAATTGTTTGTCAGTCTGATTCAATGAAAAAAACTGCAATCCAACGAATATAGATTATTCTTTTACGTTTCTCCTTACTAAATATAAATCTACACCCAGTGCTCGAAGTGGAACAAAATATGTGCCGGGATAGGCATGCTGTGGCACCCGGGATTCCAGGCTTTTATGCAGAAATTTTCAGTTGGGGGTGTTGCAAACTTTGGGGGTGTCCAACAAATTATTTTGGGGGGGGGGGGTGTCCACCCATTTAATCATAAGTTCAGGGGGTGTACCTACTATCCATTACTGCTGCTTGGGAAATTCTTAATTGAATAGAGAATAGAGAATAAAGAATATATATATACATACATATATGGATGTACTATGTGTGCCTTAATTGCAGTATTTGTGTGCCTATAAAATGAAATAAGTACCGGGATAAACCTATAGATTATATGAAATGAAGTGCCGGGATGCCATTCCGCCTACATAATCAATGCCGGGATAATATCCGGCTATCCCGCCTCACTTCGAGCACTGTCTACACCAATTGTTAAGAATTACTTTGTGGTGGGTTACCTGTGGGCAGAGGTGAGCTATGAAATTTTTAACAAGGGGCTCACTCTTTTTAGTCTTTTTTTCTAGTAATGTGTCACTGCGACCTGACATATAAAAACAAAATAATGTAATTAAATGGTTTATTTTACACAAAAATCGTCGCTTTACAAATGTATGTAATGAAAAAGATTTCAAGGTATTATATTTTCTGTTTGAAAAAAAATAGTTACCAAGAAGAACAAGGGGCTCGCAAATCATAGAATAATTTAACAAAGGGCTGGCGCGAGCCTCCTATAGCCACCACTGTCTTTTGCTTTGCATGTTGTTCGTTCCATACCTTCGATATACCTTTCTTCTACCAACCGAGTATAATTATTTATTCACCACTAAATGCCTATCCTAAGCAATGTTGGTGCTGCAATTTAGAGGGTGGCTGTCGGCAAAAGGTGAGCTCTACCATAAGAACTGCTATTGACCCGACGAGCATCTGAGTTCATGGGCTACCATAGAAGGTATATCACCCATTTTCTCTTCTCCCATTACCATCTTAAATTTCCTTAAATCCCTAATTGCTACTATCTGCTCCTCACTACTCTGTCAGAATCCCTCCTGCAAACGAATTTCCAAGAGTTCAAAATAATGCGATATAATGTATTAAGTGCTTTCTATTGAATTATTGCCATTATGGGGATATATTTTATTCATTAAATTTCTATTTTCTAATGTTAAAAGGTATAGCATTTTTTTATTCATTATTAGTTTTACAATGGACTCAATTTCATTTTACTCTAATTATTTTATATTATGTTGGGCTAGAACTGATTTCTAGACCCAAAACTATATTTTGTGACTAAGGTGTGTTGGTACATAGCACGCATACCTAGCAATAAGTTTAATGAAATATAAAGATAAAAAACATCAATAAACATTATTTACAAAAAGCAAAACAACAAAAATATAAACACTGAAATTAAAAAATGATACAAATGCAAGAAGTATTGCAAGAAAACTGACTCAAACATAACAGAAAAATATAAAAATTACAAAAACAGACTCGAATGACATAGAAAGTTAGAAAAAAATACTAAATCTAGATGAAATTCCAGAACAGTTCATAAAATGGCGACATCCACCATAAAAGCCATGTAAATCAACAAAAGTTAATAAAATAACTAATTAGTTTTAAAAATAAAATTTGAAAAAGAATTTAGAAAAAACATTATTAAAATAAAAACTAACTTTAATTTGATATGGAAGGTTCTGGAATCGCCCAAATCCATCATGGAGGCAACTTTAACAAAAAATAATTAAAAATAAAAATTTTAAATAAAAAATTATGGCATTAAAATTGTCATTAAAATCATCAAAAATAGAAATTCTAGATAAAAAGAATTCTAGTTTGTTTGAATACATCAATACATACACGTGTACTTGCACACACAAAAATAGGTATATTACCAACGCATTTCAGTCACAAAAACATTCTTTATGCCAAATTATTTTTGTTCAACATTCTATTTGAAGAACTAAAAATCATTAGTAAGCATGTTTGATTTCATTATGTATTTTAATGATAACCTTTCTGTTCATTATATTTTATGCAAACTTCAAATTTTTTATGGTTTTCGTTGAATGTAAGAGTGTTCAGAGACACATTGATTTATCTGCATTAAAATCAACATTAAAACTCTGTACAATAGGTTACACTAGAACTGTAATTGAGTAGACTCAGACCTAAATTGATCACAGTTCTACAATTCACAATTAATGTAAACGGTTAAATTCGTAGAAATAAATTTACCTATATGGTTGTCGAAGCTAGATTCGTAAATGAATGTATTAATAATAAAGTAAATGAAAGAAATTCTTTTTTAAGTAACTCAAAGTGATAAATGGTTCGACATACGTATCGAAAGAATCGTTTATAAAAATTATAGATATAATAAAATATAAACTATAAAGTGTAATTTTATATTGTATCCAAAAATATAACTTATATATTCTTATTATCTTTAATTATGAATTTACTCTATACCCAGAAACCTAATTAATATATCCATACTATTCGTAAATTATCAAGGATAAATCTATATTATTACCAAAAACCTGAACTATATATTCTCATTTCTCTTAAATTATAATGTATAAATCTTTATTATACTCAGAACCATAAATTGTATATCATACTATTCCTAAATCATAAAGTATACATATACATTATACCCAAAACCTAACTTATAAATGTATGTCCCCTGAATTATAAAGTACAAATTCATATCAAAAATCATAAGGTATGAGTTCATAGTATTCCAAAATTGCAAGTTACAAGCCTATTCTATTCATCAATTACCAATTACAACATAGAATTTAGTACTTAACTTATGATCCAATTTATTCCTGAAATATGAATTACAAATGGGAATCTTATATAAAAATACAAATGATTTTATCGATAAATTATAAATCGTAACTCGAATTATATATTAGGTATAAATTAAAAGTCTACTTTAATCATAAACTATAAAGTATATGTAAGACTCATAGTTACACGTGTTTGGTGTTCAAAAAATTTTATTTTATTACAAACACAATATTTAAACAAATAAATTGTTTTTAAATATTGTTTTAAAATTATTGTGTTGAATAATTAATTAATGTCCCAACACAGCTCCCCTTAAGATTGCGGAGCCAATTCGTCCGTTCCAATCCATGGCTTGAGACGGTCAATGCTAACATTTTTTACTTGGTCTCCGACTTTGATTTTTACCGTTTTATTGTCATCGGATCTTCCTATGACGTCGAATGGTCCCGTGTACGGATCTTCTAACGATTTCCTAAATTCAGATCGAAGCCACACTCTTTTGCAGTGAATTAATAGTTTGCTTACAAAACTATGTTCTTTTGGTTGGCTTGTTTGTTTGTTACTTAGTTGTGAGTCGATTTCCTCTTGAATTGATGTCAACTTCTCTTCGATATCGGTTAATGTTGGTTCACTGATGACAAAATCTCCGGGTAATCTGGCTCGACAACCGAATGTGAGTTGCGCTGCTGATGGAGACCCATTAGACTTCGTGCAATTCCTTAGACTGAGTAGAATTTTGGGGAGATCATGAGCCCACATCTTGGAGGAGTCTTCTGATGCGGCTCTTATTGAATTTTTTCATGGCTCTGTGCCATCTTTCTATCTTCCCATTGGATTGAGGGTGATAGGCTGTTGTTCGCCTCCTTTCGATTCCATTACCTTGCAGAAATTGGAGAATTTTTCTGATTCAAATTGTGTTCCTTGATCTGTTATGACAATTTCTGGAACACCAAAGCGACTGATCCACTCTCTTTCAAATGTTCTTATGATCATATCTGCTGTGATATCATATATAGGAATTGCTTCAACCCATGACGTTCCTCGGTCTATCATTGTCATGATGTATCTCTTGTTATCGACGCTCGGAAGAGGACCCACTATATCTAGATGGACTGTAATGAACCTTCCTTTGGTTTCTATAGTACCTAAAGGAGCATGTGTGTGTCTTGTTATTTTTGCACTTTGACATTTTTGACATTGTCTACACCACTCTCTGATGTCGCTTTTCATCTGAGGCCACACATATCTCGCCTTGATCAGTTCTATCGTTGGTTTGGATGCTGGATGCGATATGTTATGAATTCTTAGAAATTCTTGATGTCGGAATATTTTTGGCAGTACTACTCTGTTTCTCCGTAGAATTGTCGATGAGAATGTCATCCGTAGTACTACATAACTGGAGACTTGCATTTTTCAGTGTAGATAAGGTCTGATCTTTCCTTTGTTCTTCTTTTAACCTTTCTTTCGTGAATTCGACGAAATTAATTCCACCGTTGATACTTGTAGGTTTTGATTACTGCATGGTCTGGACAAGAGATCGGCGACTACATTGTCTTCCCCTTTGATGAATTCGATGGTAAAATCAAATTGATCAAGGTATTCGATTATTCGCCATTGCCTTGGCGATGGATCTTTCATATGTCTAGCTCGTAGTAAAGGTTTGTGGTCCGTCATGACTGTGAAATGAGAGCCGTCTAAGAATGCTTAAAATGTTTTATAGATAAGAATATTGCCAGCAACTCCCTGTCAAAGGTAGAATACTTCTGTTCGGTTTGATTTAATTTCCTCGAAAAGAAAGCAATTGGAAATGATTTATTTTCTTCGTGATTTGACTTAGACTTGCTCCAATTGCTTTAGAAGATGCGTCAGTGCATAATAGGAATGGCTTGGATGGGTTAGGATATGAAACGTTGCTGATTTCACGTACCGAATTTTTGGCACTCATGAAAGCGTGTGTATGGCAGTCTTGCCATAAGAGATCTTCCTTTTTATTGACCGACTCTTGTAACAAGTCATGCAGTGGACTCAGTATATCTGACAGCCTTGGAATTAGCCAGTGATAATAGCCGATGCCACCAATGAAACGTCGTAAATCTTGACTGTTAGTTGGTTTCTTTAAATTGCTGATTGCCACGTGCGTTCTTCAGAGGGTTTTATTCCTTGTTTTGTTAATTCAAAACCCAAAAAGTTTACCTTTTCGGTTTGGAATTCGCATTTGCTCTGGTTGACTGTGAGACCAGCGGCTTGAAGACTGGCCATCACCCTTGCCACGTGTTCTTTATGTTCTGCTTCAGTCTTGGAGAATATCAGAAACATCATCAATATAGGATAAGGAATGCTCTGATGTTCTCGGAGTACATTGTCCATGTGTCTCTGAAACGTTTGAGATGCGTTTCGAAGTCCAAAAGGCATCTTCGTATATTCGAACAATCCAAAGGGTGTTATGATGCTGTCTTTGAAATGTCTCCTTCACAAATTGGAATTTGATGATATGCCTTTTCAAATCTAATTTAGTGAATACATGAGGGTTGTTTATCTTGTTCAGTAAATCCTGAATTCTTGGAAGTGGATATCTGTCAGGCTGGGTTATTTCATTTAACATTCTGTAGTCTCCACAAGGCCGCCATGACCCATCCGGCTTCTTAACCACTACTAATGGAGATGCCCAGTCACTCTTGCTTGGCCGAATCACACCTTCATTTAAGAGTCTGTCAAACTCTTTCTTTGTTGCAACTAACTTTTCTCCAAAAGTGGTCTTTGTCTTTGAGCTACAGGGGAACCCTTGGTGATAATTTGTAGTTTCGTGGTTAATGTGGTTTCTTTGTTGATTGTAGCACAGATCTTGGCACATTGGCTTTTCCGCGCTTCTGTTCTTTCGTTACTGCTAGGGCAACATATTGATCTGGAATGACAAACTAACATCTATTTTGTGATGGGCCAGGAAGTCTGCACCTAAAATTGGACGAGATATGCCGGCTATAGCAAAAGACCATATAAATTTAGTTCTGAATTCAATCGTTTTCTGCCCGTGGTATGTGATTGATGATTGTTGGCGGATACTAAAGATCGATGTTCTCCATTTCTATCAGGCTTGAAACGGTTTGCGGGAAGGATGCTGAGATCAGCGCCTGTATCTATGAGAAAGCCAATTTGTTCTCCATTTATGGTTGCTGGTATTTCGAATATTTGTGAGTTGTTTTGTCCCGAGAAGGAGGATATGATTTTGTAGGTTTCACTGTTCGGGTTCAGTGAAACCTTCTCTCGTTTCCTGGTTCTCTCTGTGGTTGTTGAAATTGTTGTTGTTGAAGTTACCGTTTTGTTGAAATTGTTGTTGTTGTTCCTTGAGGATATGTTTGACGGTTCGAAATTTTGATATTTCTCTCTGTTATACTTCCCCGATTGATAGTTGTCGTTCTGCTTTGTATTCCATTCACATGGCGGTTGACATTTCATCGCCCTATGCCCAAATTTAGTATGATAAAAACATAACTTACCGGTGTTTTTATTTTAATTGTTGTCGTATTGCATTTATCTCTTCCTGCAGTTCCATGATTGTTCTCGTCTTGTCTCATACTTCTGATTGTTGCAATCTTCGTGTTCAATTGCTTTCACTGATTGACGCTTTGATATCATTATTCTGTCTGCTGTGATCGCTAACTTTCGAAGGTCCGTCGATGGCATCGATAATAGGATGTCTTGAACAGATCTTGGTAGTAGTCGCATGAATAATTCCCGAGATATAGGACTGTTGAATGGGTCCATGGATGTGCATATTCTTTGTATTTGTCCTGTAATGTGCTGAAGCGCTGCTGATGGAGATCGATCTCCCAGGCAGTCGTCTCTCATCAGGTCAGTTAGTGATATTGTCCTTGATAGTTCAAAATCAGCTAGGATTGCTTGCTTCAGAGTAGTGTATGGAAGTTCGGTTTCTGAGTCCAGTAAGTGTTCGTATTTTGTTAGCAACGTTGTTGGAAGATTTGAAATTAAATAAAAATACTTTGTGGCTCTTCTGTAATCCTGGATATCTTGAAGCTGGCCTCTACTTGCTTGAACCATAGACTCTGATTTTGAAAATGGCCGGAATTTTGACCGAGACATGGTCAACTTCGGAGTTTCTGACACCATTTGTAAGACTCATAGTTACACGTGTTTTGGTGTTCAAAAAATTTTATTTTATTACAAACACAATATTTAAACAAATTAAATTGTTTTAAATATTGTTTTAAAATTATTGTGTTGAATAATTAATTAATGTCCCAACAGTATATATTAGATAAATTATAAATTATAACTTGAAATCATATATAAAATATAAATTAAAAATCTAGTTTAATCATAAATTATAAAGTATAAATTATATAAATTATAACTTGCAATTATATATAAAAAATAAAGTGGGAGTCTACTCGATCCATAAATTATAAATCTTAACTTACATAAAGTATAAATCACAAGTCATATTGTTGGGTTTTCGGTTACTTTAAGTCGGTTCCTCTGACTCCTCATGTCCTATAAATCAAAACAATAACGACCCAACGTATATTGAAATAATAAATTCACAATCCTTTATCACCACTTTACAATTAACAATCAAAATTCCGTTTGACCGATTCTCCGCTCGGTGTTGATGCTATGATAAAGGATAATATTCACCTTTCATTTCCTTAGGTTCTCTTGACCAAAGTTTTCCTCTTTTTCTGTTTGAATCGATCCTTCCCTCGCTTTTTATTCTTATTCTATCTCTTCTTTTTCCTTAATCTCCTAGATCCGTTTTCAACCTTTTCCTAAGTTCAGTTTTCTTCTTACCCTACCTGAGGCAAAATTCCGATTTCCTCTGATTTTCCCCTTCCTTATATACTCCTCGAAATCGGGATAACAAATGATTATTGCCGAGCCAATCTTCACTTGACATTTGCTTCCACGTATCTGCTTCGGCTGTCACCCATAATGGTCCAACGAACCAAGATAATTAATGGCTCTTCCGGCCTTTCTACACGCACTATCTTCTCCTTGCTCTTTTCCAATTAATCATTGTGTCAAGCTAATGGGCCAAATCTGCCTTCTGTTTACTTTTCTTCCTGTTTACCCAGCTCGGGTTTCCTTCATCTCTCGGGTTCTCCATTGGCTCGGGTTTCCCATTAGCTCGGGTTTTATATTAGCCAATTAATTAATTAATAAACGTTTCTGTTTTTACACATTTGAATGCTTTTCGACCTTCCTAACCATTTTCTGATAAATCCCTAATCATCATCTTGTTGACCATTAGCTACTCTATACCCGTCCCTTTTCCCCATCGATTTCGATGATTTTACCATTTATTGATTTTTCTCGGATTTCCGGATTCTTGCCTTTCGTTATTGCTTTTGGGCATTTTCTAATACTTCTTCCATCACACTTTCCTTTACTATCGATTCTGTGCATGATCACGCTTTTATTTGTCTTTTTTTTAACTTAATTTTATTTAAATTATTAACCTAAATTTCATTTAAATTTATTTTAATTTGCGGATCTCAACAATATTACTTAAATTATATCCTAAAGTTATTAGTAAAATATAATTATAATTGATTCTAAAAATACAAATTATAAATTTCATTTCTTCAAAATGTAAATTATAAACTATAAATTTAAAATATAATTTATAAAGGTATACTAATCTAAAATTATGAACTATAGATCCATACTGTAATGGTAATCCATAACTGTATATCAGTGATGTCCAACACAGTCGCCACTCGCCACATGTGGCGAGTGGGCTATGTGCTTGTGGCGAATGTAGCATTTATTATTTATTTTATTTAATACTTCAATTCTATCCATAATAAAAAGTTGTAACCAAAACATAAACAACGACAAATTTTTATTTGTAATCTTACATGCTAAGAAATGCTCATGGCAGATCCGGTGTGTCAAATTTACGTACACATAGTGTCATGTGATTGTTTATTAAGAACTAAAATTTCGTTTTTAATTAATTTAGGTGTTTTCAAATAAACTAAAGTAATTTAAATGATTATTATTGTTATTTACCTGCATTGCTGTTGTTTACAATTGGGGTTACAATGAAAAAAAAGGAGATAGTTCTACATTCTACAAAAAATATATTAATCTACCTCTTTCCTCTCATTATACTATGTAGCAACTCAGTCAGTAACCGTATACCTGTCGTATACCGAAAAACACTATGTTAGCGTTATGAATGTAATAGATGTAGAAAGCAGTACTTTTCTGTAAATTTATATATAGACTGCTTTTTCCAACCAATGCACTATGTTCCAACTAACATTACGTACGTACACATAGTGAGACAGTAGGATGTTTTAAGTATCTGCACTCTCATTCATATTTATTATTGTTTAAGTTAATTCCTAATTTAGTATAATTTTGTTACAAGTAGTAAACAGAAGAAAACAAAAAAAAAATTTTTATGCCAAAATGTGCTTCTTATCTATTTGTGATTACACTTTATCTATTTGTGAAACGCTTTTTTAAAATTTAAAAACAAATGACATTTTCATCAAAGTAGGGCGTTTTTTTGGTTTGTTTTCCGTTGTATGAATCCCATGTATTAGTCTCATGTTTGTTTTTATTAAATAAACAACTAACGTGCGACCTTAAATATTACCTATTATTCTTTGAAATTATATTAAAATTATTTCACCGTAAAAAATGGATAAATATTTAAACGACATTCCGATACTGATAGTTCAGCTAGGCAAGAAGAAGCAACTGTTCAACTCAATTAGAACCCAAAAAAAGAGATTGGAAAAAGGTTTGCCGCAAATTTAATGGTAAATGGGAACTAGAATTGGCTGTAATGGAACAAAACCAAAAACTGTATGTATATTGTGTAACAAAACTTTTAATGACAATAAAGTGGACAGCATAAAAAAGCATTATCAACAAATGCATAGTGAATTTGATTGTAAGTTTCCTGTCGGCAAGCAAGTTAGAACGAATTGAAATAACTCGCTTAAAGTCAAAATTAGAAGGACAGCAATCTTTTTTTAAATGGTTTTTTAACTACATCCGAACTTATTACTTTGGCTAGCTACAAAACGGCTTGGATTTAGCTCAAAAAAGAAAACCTTTTTCGGATGGAGAACTAATCAAAGAGATTGTCCTGTCTATTATGGAAATTTTACTTGAAAATTATGAAGAACCTTTAAAGAAAGATATAATGCAAAAAATAGAAAACATGCAATTGAGTCAACCAAACTATTGCTCGTAGAATGCAAGACTTGATGAAAAACATCAATAAGCAATTGCTCCAACATTTGAAAAGTTGTATATGTTTTTCTTTAGCATTAGACGAGTCATGTGACATCCGAGACACTGCTCAGTTAATTTTTTGGATACGCCTGGTTTCAAAAAGACTTGGAAATATATGAGAAATGTTGACAATCCGTGGAATGAAAGACCGTACTAGAGGCGTAGATATTTTTGAAATTTTCAAAAGTGTCGCTGAAGACTTTCAATTAGATATGACGAAATTAGTTTCTGTCACAACAGATGGTGCTCCTGCGATGCTTGGACAAAAATCTGGATTTGTCGGTATTTTGAAACAACAAACACATGTATGCTTGGTCGCTTCTTTCCACTGCATGATACATGTGGAAAATATATGTGCTCAATTATCTGGAAACAGACATTTTGAAAAATATGATGGATTTAGTTGTTAAAGTTGTTAAGTATATTCGTAGTAGTGCTACAAACCATCGTCAGTTTCTGGAGCTTTTAAAGGAAATTGAGGGCACTGAATTTAAAGATCTGCTATTTTTTACAAATGTTCGGTGGTTAAGTCGTGGTAAAGTTTTGGAACGATTTGTATCATTATTAAATCCCATCCGAAATTTCCTTCAAGAAAAAGAAATGCTTATCAATTTTTTCTGAAATAGAAAATAAGGAATGGCAATGCGATTTTAATTTTTCTCACTGATATAACGTTACATATTAATGAATTAAATTTAAAACTTCAAGGAAAAGGAAAGCTAATATGTGATTTGGCACAGTATATACGAGAATTTGTCTCTAAATTAAAACTTTTTGTGACACAGTTAAAAAGATTATGATTTCACGCATTTCGATAATATGGAAAAATATAAGAAGATACCAATTTTAATATACAGCGTTATGTCGGATGGTTACAGAAACTACAAGAAAAATTTGAAGAACGTTTTATTGATGTTGAGAAATTTAGACCTGCTTTTCAACTGATGCAAGATCCTTTCCATTTTGACATCACCAATTCTGAGTTGTCTAAAGATATCGCGAATTTGCTAAGTTGGACCGACGTGATTTTGAAGCAGATATGCTTTTACTTCAAAGTCAGATCAATTATTCTAGAAACGATTGAATCTATTTTAATGATGTGGGACACGCCTCTTAAAGTCAAATGAGTTTGTGGTTCTCAACTCAGCTATTGCGAAGCTATTGAGTATGTTTGGAACAACTTGGGTTTGCGAATCTACTTTTTCAGCTGTAACTTTCATAAAATCAAAATACCGATCCAATATTAGTGATGAAAATTTGGAGGCAGAATTAAAATGTGCAGTTAGCGTGAGGTTTACACCAGATTTCAAGGGTATTGTGCAAGAAAAAAATTGCCAAGCATCACATTAAATAATTTTTGTATTTTGTGTTTAATGTTATTAAAAAAAACTTGTGTAATTCCTAAAAATTGATTAAAATAAAAAACTATTATAAAAGATTTTGTTTTAAAATTTATTTTAATGTGGCGAATGAAAATTTCTAAATTGACGATTGTGGCTACAATCAAATTTCTGTTGGACACCGCTGCTGTATATCATTCCGTATTTATAGAACATAAATCCCAATTTGGTATAAAATAATATTTATAAACTTTAAATTTATAAAATATAAATTCAGTTAATCATAGGTAATAATTATGAACTGTAAATCCATTTCCTAAAAACTATACCTTCAATATTAAAGAATATAAATTCTAATAAATAATGGTTGTAAACCATAAGTTCTATTTCCTAAAACTACAATACATAAACTATAAATTGATAAAATATAAGTCCTAATTAATCATATAACTACAAAATCTGCTTCCTAAAACTATAAATTATAACTATAATTTGACGTTATAAATTATAACTTATATCTAGTTTGTGAAATAATAATTATAAACTATGATGCCAGTTTCCTAAACTATAAATTATAGACCATAAATTCTATTTTCTTAAAATTATAAAATATAAACTGTGTTATAAAATATTAATTATACCCAATGACAAAAACGATAATCATAAACTAGAAATCTCGTTATCTGTATTATACTTTATAATTTACAACCTCAATCTTATTGTAAATAGTTATCCAATAGTGAGCACCAACTACAACTGTCTTGTCCTAAAATTAGGAATCACCAATTGTGAACCCGATGCCCCAAGATGGTAAAGTATAGCTAAGCCATAAAACGTAAACATAAGCTCGAGGTTTCATTCCTAAAAATTATAAATAAGAAACTAGACTCCTAGGTGGATAATCTGTAGACTACATTATCATTGGTTACACAGCGAGAACGATGATAAAACTTTTATCACGATTAGTAACTAACAGTAAAAAAATTAAATATTACCTTGCAGTCTAGGATTTCATAATGCATAGATGACTGGAGTCCTTATAAGAATTATAACATTCACTCACGACCGTTCCCAAGGTCTCCGTCAACGAATCATCTTCGTAATCAGATCGTTGTCGTTAAGCTAACTAACCTACAATAGTTCAAAATAGTGTTCTTCAGCTATGAAGAGTATCTCCTTCCAGTATCACGTTATACTAAAGATTAAACATTTCATTTCGAAAGCTCTAAAACCATAAGGATAAAGGTAAATTTCTTGTTAGTATAACAACCCGTACCACCTAAATATAAAATCGTTTAAACTGTTACGAATAAGTTGATCCAAGCCCGTTATTCGCTGATCAGAGGTCATCTAGTCACAAGAAACCTGTTGTGTCATAAGGCGAGGATGTATAGGAAATAATGTTGCGACAAGGTCAGAAGCCGAGATGGAATTAGAGATGGTGAGTAGAAGGAGAGATAAACTGAGGATAATAGTTTCATAAACCTTTTGATATTGGATAACTGCAGATATATACACTTGCTGTATGACCATGTTTATAAAAGCCTTCTTTTTTGTAGAAAATGTCAGAGCTGAATTTACCTAAACCGGGCCCGAAACCGTGCTTCTCATGCGCGGATAAGAACGCAATGCTGAGACAGTTGCGCACAGAGCTGGGACACTTAAAAATGCGCATTGAGGTGATGGAAGGGACGTATATCGCCCAGTCCAAGATGAAGGAAAGTAACCGAAAGATATTGTGACTCGAGCATTGTCGTGACAGCTTGTTAGAGGAAAACGACTGCCAGAGACTCCACAATCAAAGCGCAGTCCGAAACATTACACAGAATCGGACTACGCAAATGTGTCCTCTGAATACCGAATTTCGGATAGGGACAATAGTTTTCCGGTCCACCATTGGGCCGACGATTCTCATGCCCCGCGGAAATCTTCTTGTCTCAATCACGGAGCGGAAATTTCACCCACACCGACTCCAGATATCGTCTACATCGAAACCAGTGCGACACCAGTCACGGCGCCGATTCCAGTCGTGACCCGATAGCTCTCACAGCTCCAGAGCCAACATCAATTCAAGCCACACATAAAAAGCGTAAGTAACTCACTCGTGCGGAGCGCTCAAAACGAAAGCGCAGCATTGTTCGCGGTTACAGAGGCTGCCAAGTGTCGTTCAGCATCCAACTAAGCGATCACGGATCCTTCCCAATATAGGATCATATTACCAACGGGTACACCTTGGGCGGTTGATCCACAATTAGCGACTGATATCGACAGCCTATTAAGGGACGCCTTGGATAGTGAATTCTAGCTGCATGTGGGGAAAAGTCAGTGAGTCGTTGTTCAGCATCTTCAGTGGTTTTCTAATCACCCTCAATTGATTGCTAACTTTGCTTTCCGATGCCTTAGCGCAATTTGTAAAATTAAATGGTTTCGATGTCTTAAAATAAATCAATAATGTTTTCTATGAGTTATTTACGGGAAGTGTAGGATTGTGGTCAAGTGTAGAGTAAGATGAGTTTATGGAGGGATTGGAAACGACCTCAATTAGACCGGGAGGTTCAACCGACACATTAATGCACATAGCCAAGACGGATGTAAGACCTTCTATATGGGTTAATGAACCCGAAATGCGAATATCATGGGGAGTAGTCCTAACGCAGGGGCTTAGCTACCCATGATGTGCGTACAGCACCAACATAGCGGTTACCATGGGAACGCATATGGTTTAAAGATACAGTTATCACGGGCAATTAGGAAGGAGTCTGCCTGAGCATCCACACATTTGTGCAACGTTCCAAAATGAGACACACCCCTAAGCGCCCAACAAATGTTAAATATGGATAAAAATAATACTTTTGTTTTAATAACTGTTGGTTAAATTAACAACACAATGTTTAACTTAAATCTATAGATTATAAGCAAATTTCGATATCTAGCCGAGATGTGCTCCCCTTCTTGAAGTCAACAGATTTTTTCTTATATTTTTATGTCCTCTTCGTTTACTTATGAGTCCTATGTTTACTGACAAGTTTTAATTAACTTTCTATTCAGAAAAAAAACGCTTTATTTTTTATCTTTATAAAACTATAAACAGCAATCAAGAACTATATAATGAATATATGAAATTTTTATTTTTAAAATTTGAAAGATGAAGAATTTCCTTTGGAGCCTTTTCATTTAGATATCAAGTCGGATCCTTGTCTCGTTTGTATTCATTTCTCAATTTCAAAAATTTTTTATTATTCGATTTCCCGATAAACTTAACAAATAATTTCCCCTTGAGTTCCTACGATAGCTAAACATATCTATAATCGAATTCATGTTAAAGGTTAAAAATTAATTTTTCAAAAACTGGTGACGGTAATTTAATTTATGCAATAATTTAAATCATCATCATTTCCATGGAGCATATCTTCGCCCCAAGTTACCTAAAATTCACTAACTTCCTAGAAATGTCTCGAACAATTTGAATTTATTGTTTTTACGAAATTTTAATATTGAGAAAATTTTCAACAATTATTACTACTGTATACCTGCCGACCAATTCAAACTCCTCATCATCTGTATTAAGTCGGGAAACAGAGTAATCGAGTTTTGTCGACCGACCTCACTCGCACTCTTTTCCTCTAGACCACCAGGAGTAGATAAGCTACTTCCTGGTATTTATGACCTCATCCTTTTGTTATTATAATCCAAAAAGTTGTAGTTCATAAAAATTTTCCAATTATGATTTCAGTTTATATTTAAATAATTTAACAAACTTCTATCAACTTTTTTTCTTCAAAATATTATTTAATTAAAGAAAGTTAAAAAAGTGGAAAAGAAACAGAAAGATTTGAACTTAAAGTCATAGAGACACAGCATCCGGAAAATTTTCTATCGTCGTATTGGCATTCCAACAGACATGTAAGAGTTAAGCATCGAAAACTTGGTTCATTCATATAGCTTCACTTTGCCTTTGGTCATAATCTCGGTCCTGATTCTGCTTTGACTGAAAATTTTATAAATTAATGGTATCAACAAATAAATAAAAGAAGATCTGATCCTGAATCGATCCTACAGGTTTATACCTAAAGATTCACCCTATATCATCAAAATCAAATGAATAGTCAACATTTTTATAAAAATGTATTGATTTCGATATTATTACACTAATTTCTTTATTTTATAAAATTTTTGGATTTATCAAAACAGCAGTGGGATGAAATTTTTACTTTTTTTGTTGCTGGAATCGCTGAAAACCTTTAATTTCTTTCTTTTTCTAGATGTGAGTTAGATTTAACGGTGGAATTGGATCGATTTCAAAATATTCCTAAGATTCGATAATTTTTGTGATTTTTCAGTTGGTCCTCCTTTTCGATTATTAAGGTTTTATTGTTTGAATTCTTTGTCTCCTTTGTCGGGTTGCGTTTTTCGGTAGCTTTCTGAAGTTCTTTCGGTAGATTTTTGTGTGTTTCTTTCGGTAGATTCTTTAAAGTGTGGTTTTCTTCTGGTATATTTTTTCTGAGTGAATGAGTTTTTGTGGTAGAATTTTCTCTGTTTGTTGATAAATTTTTTCTGGGTGTGAGAGTTTTTGTTGTTTTTTTAACCCTACCTACCTGAGTTTTACCGCCAAAGATTAACTTTTGTTTTATATTTTCTGTTCATTCTCATTTTATTATATATATTTTTTATTTGTTGCATTTTCCCACTCGTTTTTCTCTTATAGTTGAATTTTTTTGCGTTTTTTCCTATTCGTTTTTTTTGATTTGGACAAACAATTATTATTTTCTTAGTTTTTACCCAACATTTGAAAGAAACATTTTATTAATATTTTGAAAGAATGGATTGTTCTCGACGACGAAATTTCATCTCGATCCGATCAAGGGAAGTTGGTTGATTTGTGGTCTCAAAATTTGCGTGAATCATACAAACATTCAAACATACATACAAAGCGAAGGTAATATAGAGTTTGAAAATATAAGAAATTTGGCTAATAAAATTTTTCACAATAAGTAAAATAAAGTAATTAAGACACAATTCAAAAAAATATTTAAACACATTCTCATCAACTGAAAAACACCAGAAGTTGCAAACATTTACACAAAAATAAATAATATTAATAAATTTTGGTTTAAAAAATTCTTATAGTAACTAAATGAAAAAAGAAAAATAATCCAAGAAATGGATGTACAATGATAAAGTAATGTAAAATCTTCTATCGGCAGTCATGAACCCGAAAGAGAAAATACAATGAGAAGTAGTTATAGTAATGGAGCACATATGTTCATTAATTTTCAGTCACTGTGTACATAACCAACATGGTAGTTGCCATTGGTACACGGATTGTATAAAGTATAATAATCATGAAAGTGTTAAAAGAAAAGTTAATGAAAAATCTATCAGCGATATTAGAGCAGTTTAATGTTGGGTCGTACTGAAAACAAGATCACGGAAATGTCTAGGGCAAAAACCGAGGCGATCCGTTGTCATACGATTACATGATTAATGAAACCAGCCTGCATTTTGGTACTGCATACCAAGACTCTCTACCTGACACCCATCTGAAAGTGTTTTTATTATTGGAGAGAATCACAAAAGATGATGATGATGTGACTATGGTGATACATACTACCCATACTAAATTCACCCTACTATATAAATATTATATTTCATTGTTTACACATTCGACAAATATCTTCTTACCAGCATTAGATAGGTTTACTGTGAAAAGTGTATAATTAACAAAATCTAAGAATCAGTAAAGATATTGATGTTTTTTTTAATATATTTACTGATAAAGTCAAGCTTTTTAATAAATACGATGTCAATTGAAAAGAAATCAGTGGCGAAAATTGAAAAAAGTTCTTATAAAACAAAATCTAAGAATTTCGATTATTAATAATGAGAAAACTATTGCTAAAATAAATCAATTTGATAAAGAGTTTTAAGAGAGTCAAAAATAAAGAGTTTTATATTCAATTAATTCGAATTTGAATAACTAAAATGTGTTTATTCATCATCTATAATCCAGGTTAAGATTTTTTGAAAGAAATGCCTTCATAGAGATTTGTAGCCTTTGTGATGCATAGTCACAGAGAATGTAAACAGCGAATTGAAAGTTTTTCTTAATCAAAACATTTAACGAAATTTGATTCGCTGAAGCAGAAATAAAATAGGTAGAGTTTCTTCCCTTGAATAATGACGTCATAGATATTTAGAGTAAATATAATGGTGTGTCCCAAAGCAGTGTGACACAAATCAATAATAAACGAATGACATCGAATTTATGAATTATTTCTAAATTATTTGTAACTTGTGGATTTTTTTTTCATCTTGAAAGTAAGATAATTTTGTATTTATCATTTTAATAAGTTAATAATGATATAATTTCAATTTCTATAATTTAGATTGTAATTTAAATGTAAACTGTTCATTGTTAGTTTTTGCAAAATTTTTAAGTTTAAATAAATCTATTTTTTAACATGCTAACAGAAATGTCACAAACCTAATTTTTGCCTTTTATAGTTGAATCTTTTCGTATTGTATCATTAATACGAACCTCAAAAAAAAAGTTTAATTAAATGGATTACTCTTGTGGATTTGGTCCTGGGTTTGGAGGATCTCTCCGAAGGGGAGGTCATATTAGAAAATCCTTGTCTGTTTCTTCAAAGTACATTGGTGGAGTTGATTATGGTTAGTTATTTATAGATTTTTATTTTTCACAATTAAAAATTGATTTGTTAATGTAAAATTTAGAATTAAATAATCAATAAGTACTTTTAATGTAGTAAAAATATGAAATAAATCATAATTTTGAAAATTTATTTTCGTAGTTTAATTAATTAGACGCGATTCAGAATTTGGTGACAGTTCTTACAAAAATAATTTAGCTGAATGTCGAATTACGATTTATTTCGTTGATTTCTTAATGATTCGTTTTACGGATATAATACAACTAATTGCACCAGTTTTATGTTAAGTTCATATGCAATCTTAATAGTTAAATATCATAGTTGTTTAATACCAAATCTTTCTAATTATTGCTAAATTTATTGATAATTGATGAAATGCCATAGCAAATAAGTAAATATTGATTTTCAACTGATAAAATTGTATTTTTATTTCATTTATCCAATTACTGGCATTCCTGTAGTTTAGGATCACAAACTATTTTGAGTGATAAATAGTAAGATAAAGACCAGTACAAGTTTATTAAAAAATAACTGATCAATTACATGTTAGACGTTTCAAACTGGATAATGTTGTGCTACTGCTGTCAAAAAAGTTCAAAATAAGTTACCAGAGAGAGTTGAGTTTCTGAAACCAAACTCACACAATAGTTCGCGACTTATTGCCAAATTTGACCTGCCTCTTTGAACGCGTCCACACGTTTTCCATATTTTGAGTGCCTACTTCATTGTCAGTCGAATCAACAAAGTTTGTCTGGGAAACCACAACATAATGGATTCTAGGAACGCCCTCAATACCACCAAACACCCACTGGCTTCGGTGGTACTTGTGATAAATTATTGTTGTTAAATAATTATCCCGAATGGATTGATTTGCGAAAATTGCAGCTCCTTCATGAGCTCCTCACGCCATCGATTCACTGTTCGTAAGTGACCAATGATGCATGCTGCTGGCATGTTCAAGAGTTTCATAACACAGTTTCATGACAAGTTTCATACAACAGTTCATAAGCAGTTTACACATAAATTAATCTGGGACGCTAAGCTACAGGATTTTTTTAAATGAATTTTTTACTCATATATTTTATGACAAAGGTTATCTTGATATTTCACAGCAACTTTTTAAATATATCGCCCTGAAATGCATTTTAAGAGAAAAGTAAATACTGGTTGAAGTCATGAATGAGTTGACTATACAAATTCCTAAATGAAATAGATCTTTAGAAAAGTTGTCTCGAAATCCTTTTATTCATTTCTAACCTGCTACTTTGAATAGTTTGAATAGACTAGACAAAATTTCCTTCACGAATAACCAAAGGGTCCTGATGAACAAGGGGTAAAGTACTAAACAAATCCACCTGCAACTTCGGTCACTTTAAATGTTATAGTTTTAATGCTAATTAAATTGAATAATACTGACAAAACTCACTTTACGATTCCATAGACATTATTACATCTGTACACGTATATACATTATGTAACATAGCCACTCAATACATTTTCATTCATATTATTATCAAATTGTTTAAATTCAATGCTTTCCTACTAACATAAACAATTTTTATAATTATTCAATGTATCGCCAAAGATGGTTTTTTAAGTTCTGCACGCAACGGACCGGTGCTGGGTTTTTGGTTGAAGATCATGAACCGCTTACCTAAAGGACGAGTGCTATAATTTAAATAATCTAACCATTTTAAATAAAAAGTTAAAAATTAAAATTACTTTTGACTCTTCCACAGACCATCAGTTTAAGAACCACTTGCCTACTTGCCATAATTGACTAATGAAAGGAAATTTTAATCAAACAACTTACGTGCCTAAAAGTTTAGATAATCATGTAAAAGATGATTCTAAAGATATTTTTTGATGGCGGGAAACACATCAGTAGTGTTGTCTACTTATTGTCAATAATCTGGATCAACTTCAAAATATTTGGAACATGGAACAACAATTTAAACCTATGAATGGTCTTTGTACGTGTGACTAACTCGTGATGAAATGCATAATTATGTTACTGTTAACTACAAATATTTTATTTGTACAGAGAAAAGTTAAAATACGCAGGCAGATGAAGGACAAAATAACATGTTAAGGCTAAGAATAAAAGCAATGAAAGGGTTAACATATAAAGAAGTCGCAACCAATATTTATTGAGATTTATATGAATGAAATGTCGAAAGCTGGTTTGATGCTTTCATAAATTTTTGATGTTATTATTTTTTTAATATTTTGCTGGTTCATTTTTTGAAATTAATCCCATGATTTTTTTTAGAGAAATAAAAAATGTTCAGATTATGCTATTTATTAAATTTCTTTAATACTAGCTGAAATACCCAGCGTGACACGAAAGTCAAAAAAATAAAATACATATATTAATCAATTCAGAATGATCTTTTTTTATTTTTTCATCTTCCAATTTGAAAAACCATTCAACAAGCATTAAGATCTTCTGATAATTTAGCTCCCATATTTCTTGTATTTGGTAGTTTTTTTAATAGATAAAATTTTAATAGCAGAAGTGCCTGAAGATGTCCGACTACAACAAATAATTTTCACAATATATGATCCAGATGTATAGTGATATTTCCAATGCAGGTACTCGACCCCATCGAGTTAAGGCATCGAAATGTTGCAGAACTAATGGCCCTATTCCCAAACACTTATCATTTAAATATGAATATTTTGAAATATTTAAATTTTATTTTTGTATCTCTCGTTTAAAGCGGTAATTTATAATGTATATAATTTTAAGTATACTTGAAAACCAAAATTAAAGTAAAATAATGTTTGCCTTTTGATATTTATTGTTACATTTAATGAGTTACATAGGAATACCAGTGATTTCTCTACACCCTTTTCTCCTGTACATATTCGTTAATTTATTTAAAATTTTAGTTATCAATTATAATTTTTATAATTATTATAATTTATAATTAGTTGCCAAAATAATTAATTGTCTAAACTTTAATTAATGGAAATAATTTTTAAATACTTCCTCTGTCAAAAAATGATAGTCCTTTTTGACTTTAAATCATAATTTTTATACGTAACAGTGATATTTAAAATGCAGTTTTGTTATTTGTTCAATCAATAAAATAAAATTATTTAATGTGTTTTTACTGTAAAAGGTTTTACAAAACCGTTCAATTTTTTATATTCTCTATTGACAATCATTTTGGGAAAAAGGCTAAAATGCAACTGGACTCTCATTTTTGGACAGAGGGAGTACTTTTTTTGATTAAACGATTATATTGTCCGATCCTTGCTTTATTTTTCGGCACTTGAATTACTTTGGCTATAAAATATTTTTAGTCGCTACATATATTAACACCCATTAAATTACTAAAGTTCTGATTTTTCTTAATAGTTAGGCCAAAAATCATCACTAGTGTGTATATAGTATAAAACGATGGTTTCCTTTAGATATTAAATGTAAAATAACTGATGTTAAAAGCAACGATGTCAAATAAAAAATCACAGGCTTGCTTAGAATTGAGTGTTGGATGTTTATATCTGATAAGCATTGGATTTTTAAGCCGGGTGTTTTTTCACTTTGTTGTCAGAAGCAACAATATTGTCCATGACTCTACTTTTTAACCCTAGTTGACTGATTGTTGGTTGATTGTTGAATACAATTGTTATTTAGTGTAACTGACTAAGTGTGCGTCTAATGTATATTTTGATATGCACTGTAAACCACTTTTTATAAAGGCATATTTGTGGTGCCTAGCACCTTTCGATTTTGCATGTATTTTTTAGTATTGGAAAGCTTAGTGTGCCCAAAGCTCGACAATTGTGATATTCAAATTGGAAGGCCAGTGATTTTGAAGACTGAAAATCTTGAAGTTTAGCTAATCGGTAAAGAATAGAATCTTTCGATAGAAATATTTGCTTTTTATTATATTTTTGGTACCTCCAAATTATGTTAAATAGAAAATCATGAATAAACAAGGAAATATTCGTAATGAAGGAATTTTTTATAATAAAACAAAACTTTGCAATTAATAATCAAATTAATATCTAATCAAAAGGCAAACAATACAATTAAAAACATCAAGATCACCATATGTACATAGCTATTTTCTGAAGTATATTGAAAAGTAGTATTTTAAAGTGTAAAATTCTCATGTTTGTTTAACCCTTTGAGTGCCAACATGATTTTTTGATAATTACCTAAAAAGGCCACATTGCTAATGGAAAATAGAAATTTAAAAATATTTCTTAAATAATTACAAANCAATTGCGCCCTTGGCACTCAAAGCAATGAAATTTAAACTCCGATATTATATAATTTATTAATTATTTTATGTTGTGGATATAACTAAAAAAGTATGATTATCTATGATTCATGTAAATATTTTGTTTTTATTTTAATTTAAAAATTTATTAAAATATTCTAATTTACTAGTGAAATATTTACTAGTAAAATTTGATTAAATCAATCTAAAATTTTGTTCGGCCGCTAGTTGTTTATTTTGTATTTTAAAAATCTAATATTTAAAACACCAATTTAATTTTTTCGACGTGCTTAATTATATTTATATTTTTGTAATTCAAAATTATTTAACAGAATTACTCATTGCCACCATGCAAAATAA
>CAUHTR010004860.1:0-12922 GCA_959609185.1 Schmidtea polychroa | reverse complement strand
CACGCNAACTCCGATGGAGTATTTCATTACATTGTTACTTATATTCATGATGAACTTCGAAAAAAATTTAACAGTTTAAATATTAGATATGTTGAGGTTGTAAAAGTAAATTATTCTAAAGTGAGTTTGAAAATTAAATTATGTTAAATTTAATAGTTTCGAGTAAAAGGAAAACCGAAATTGAACGAAATAGATTCTATTTATATCAATTAATATCAATTAAACAGAGAATTAAAGGCAAAGAAAGATATGACGAAAGCAGAACTATAAAATGGTACAATCAGACACGAAATGGAAAAATGCGCAAATGGAATTGGAATAAAGTGAAATGTTATCGAAATTGAAGCTGGAAAACGAGAGAGTTATAGATTAGGGAATGGTGAAAAAGACAATGAGCAAGAAATTGTTAGAAAATGTTTAGAAAGGGTCGAAAAACAGGCAAATATGGATAAACACAAACTATTAATTAATTAATTAAGTGGCTAATGGAAAACCCGAGCCAATGGAGAACCCAAGCGATGAAGAAAACACAAGCGCGACAATAAGTGAGCGCAAGCAAACTGGGAATTTAGAGGGCAATTAGCTAAGCAATCTGATAAATGAGGGTAAACATAAGAAAGGGAATTACTAAAAGAGTCAACAGAAATAACTAATTAGAGAGCGATAACTAAGGAAGTCGTCTGTTAGAGGAAACCAATTAGGTCAAAAACGGAGCAATTACAACGATTATTGTAATATTCACGGAAACTTTTAAATTCAGGTAATCGGCAGTAGCCTCAGCTAAGAAAACGAGAGTAGGAATTTGAGGAAAAGAAACTAAAACTGAAAAATAGAATTACAAAAGGAACTAAAGGGTTAACACGAACGAGAATATCAAAGGAATTCGGATCAAAGAGTGGAATATAAAATAAAAAGGTGAAACTTATTTTAAATCGCACCGGGTTGAGACTTTCCAGAGCGAAGTTAGATCAGGAAGTGTAAACAAAATTGTTGTTAATTAAAAATTGTTATTATTTGAGAGTTGTAAATTTGTTATAAACAAATATACGTTGTGTTTATCGATTTTGGGACACGTGGAGTCAGATTATCTAACGGTCGACTTTTTAGCATCATAAAACCCAACAAATATTCAAATTTATTAGTTTTACCTGCACAACATCAATTTTGTGTTTTTTCATTTTCATCGAAAGGGTGGATCGGATTTGTTCTTTCTCTACTCGTACAACTTTCTTCTTCCATAATGATTCTATTATACTGTTGGTGTACAACAATAGACGTACAAAAATGAGGTGAAAAAAAATCAATAAAAAACACCAAATTCACAATATTAATTTAAAGTACAAAAATATTAATTAAAAATCAAAAATTTTAAAAATGAATATTTTCAGTGGAAAACTAGTATGGGCGGATACCGAACAATGAGACAAGTTCAAAATATAATAAAATAAAATCAATTGGGGGTCCCTAGAAGGAATTAATTACGAAAAGTAATATGAATTAAAAAATTAATTAGCTAATGGGAAACCATAGACAATGGAAAACCCGAGCGATATGAGAGAACCCGAATGGTCAATCAAATTAGTAGGTGCAATTAAATCAGCAGACTAATAATTGTATCGGGGCAAGACATAAAAAGAGACGAGCAAATTCTTCAAACTAATTAGACCGATAAGAGGAAGCCTGGGGAAATTGGATCCGAAATAATTTGACAAGATAAAATCAAATTACGAAATTGTTATAAAAGCGACCAGGAAGTAACCAGAATTGCTAGTAGGTCGAAGAAACGAAAACGAATAAATTAGCGATAGTAAAAAAATAAAACTTTGAACTCAATGATAACTGAATGTTTTCGAATCGAGCGTACCGGAAAGGGACATCTCCCGTTGGAAGATTAATCCCTGTGCAAGGTTTATATTGGTATTGAAAAGTGTTGAGCAAATAGATTTGTTTAAAGTGTTTATAGTCTCGAATAAAGACTTTTGTATTGGGTTGTTTAACTTAATTTAAAAGGGACACCGAGGAGTCAGACCGTGATACCGACTTGCACAAAACACCCAACAATACTCTTTCTATTATATAAAAAAATGTAGTGATTATTTAATGTCAGTGAATGAGTGAAGCGAGCAAGTGGCATCAAAATATATTATAAAAATCCTGAAAACCATCTATACAATAATGTGTTGCATTACAAACGGGGAGATCTCCACGATCGGTCGACAATGCATTAAGTCATAATATGCTATTAAAATACAATTTGGTACACTCCTTGAAAGATGACAAATTATCGATGAGTTTTGCGAAATTTACCATTCATTATAGAACCCTAAAATGGTTTAATGGACAAAAATAATTCACATTGTTGAAAATTTTTCGGAAATTAAATTATCAAATCTGAGAAATAATGTACAAACATTGAAATTGAAGTGCATACCGAGTTATTTAAATAAAATATATTCCTGGAATTTTTTAGATTACATTTTTGCATTGATCGTATTTTCAATCTATGTATAAAATTGTATATTAAGAACTTAATGAAAGTAAATTTATTTCCTCAGCTCATCATTAATATCCAGTAAAAAGCATCTTTGGACACACTTTAAAAACTTGGCTTTCAAATAAAAGCTTAAAATTTTGAAAATAAACTATTTTTTTTGAGATTTTAAATGGTTTTCATTTTGTAATTAGAAAAACTATTAAAAAACATTCTTAAAATCATTACCCAATTTAATTGCGAAATGTGTGAATTTTGTGATAAAATTTCTCGAAGTCTTCAGCGAAATAACGTTATTTAAAATAATTATAATTGTTTTCATGTAGCGAAATTTATGTTTTGACAATTAATTAACTAGAAGAAAATCAGAATTCAATTTAATAAAAATCCTTCTGAAAATAATGAACCACTTTTTAAGAATGATGTCTGCGATCATGTGATCAAATGTCAGTAATTTTGCACACACAAAAAACAAGTATATGAGGAACAGGCACACACGCATCAGTGCAATCTGTCGGTACTCGACATCTGTTATCATTTTTGGCTTCAAAATTAGTGAATTGATTTTAATTGGTCAGAATTTATTCTATATCTGTATATAATAAATTGTTAAGAGGAGTTATAGTTTCGAATCGCAATGATGATTACTAATGATTATTTAAATGTTTATAATTTCAACAATATTTCTTGGATGATTCTCAATAACCCTTCTCTACCCCTTGAACAAAATCCAAAGCCATTAGATTTCAGTGATGTCAAATCTACTTCACAATCTGATTTTTCGGAAACCGCAAGTTTTGTCAGTGAAAAAACTGAAAACAGATCAAATATCTCCTGTGTGAAAAAGCGAGTAAAAGTTCGACAAGTCCGTAGAATGGAAGCCAATGCCAGAGAAAGAAATCGTGTTCATACAATCAGTTCAGCATTCGAAAGTCTTCGACAAGTAGTGCCGTCTTATTACAATTCATATAAACTTTCTAAATTGGGTATTTTGAGAATAGCTTGCTGCTACATTGAATCATTAAGTCAACTGATTAATGAAGATGTAAACGACGAAAGTTCTTCAGAACAATTCAATGATTACGTGAACAAACTTGCGAAAACTATTGCCCAAGAAAGCAAAATGAAACAATTTTTATCAGAAAAATAAATTAAATTTTAATAAAACTATTTAACGATGGCTGTGATAATATTTTGTAAATATATAACATATGAATTTCGTTTTATTTGTTATTACTGTTTATTTTTGTATTACTGTTGTATATTAAAAATTTCATGAAAACCATAAATGAAATATGTAGATAAGATAGTTGCTACACAATAATAATGAAAAGTTTCATGAGAAGCCACTGGCGGATACAGCTGGAGTTGATTAGATAATCATTTATTCGAGCCCTTATCTACCAGCATATTCCTGAACCGGGTATGTAAACTGCCCGGACGCTTTCGACAGATGCTATTGAACACCTGCGCTCACATAAATCACTCACAAGACAGCTGGATTTATAATTAAAACGACAATTACTTACTGCAGTTTGTATGCATATTTTTTCCTCCAATAACCATTCAAACACACAGACAGATCATTTCGAATAATAATGTGTGTCACAGCGTTGTTCGAATTTAAGTGGCAACAGTAGCACCCAGCAACAAGATGGAAATAACTAGAAGCTGTGATTGTTGACTTTATTCATTTAAATTGTGCCATATCAAATCAGTTAGGTTTTTGTTGATGTTGAATTGCTAATTGAAATTTGTTTTCTCACTTTCATGTTTCATATCGAAAACATTTTATTATGGATTTTTAATCGATTTGAACTGTTGATAAAAATTAATAAAAAGGATGCAAATTCTAGAAATTACTTCCATTAATGGCAAACAAAAAAAATTTATTGCTACTCATTTATTTTCTAATTGGGTCCAAAAATTATTTTCTGAATAATTTTTATTTCATAATTTACCGATTGAAAGATGCGAAACAGTTCCAAATTGCCAGCATTTGAGAGCAGATATTAAGCTGGAAATTTTTAGAAATTTTGAATTTGAAAATAAAATTTGAAATTTTTTTAAATACAATTTTAAAACAGTTTTTAATGGATCAATTTCATTTGAATAATAATTTGTTTGTTTTTATTTTTCGTTGGTATTGATATTGTTAGATTTGCCGTAAGATGGGTAACACCTAGCTCACCCCTGCTACCTAAGTTACTGGTATATTTAAAGCTTACTAATAATTATTAAATATGGTGCCAAATTTTATATATTTGTGAGGAGGGTTAGTTCTATATGACATATCATACTCCTTAGATTTATCAATGATTCTATAAGAAAAATTAATAATCCGATTCCTCTATTCAATGAACAATTATTAATTCCAAACAATATTAAAGTTTTTTTACAACCAGATGCTTTCAGAGTGGTACAACAATAGATGAGAATGCACGAAAAATTGAATGCAAAAATTGAAAAAGTCACAATTAATAAATACAAAAAATTAATTAAAAATTGACATTGCGGGGGAAATGGGTATGTAAGTGTTGAGGTTCCAAGAATAAATAAACAAGTCAACACTGGTTAGTAAGTTTTATTCTGCTATTACAATTACAAAGTAATTATCTGATAAAAAACACCTCAACCTTCTTTAGTTTTATTTACTATTTTTAGGGTCATCGTGGCTCCCAGCATCTTGATGTTAGCAATGTAAGGGTCTATTATCTAGATATCATTATAATGATTTTATTATATATTTTTTGTTTTAATTGTCTTCATTACATGTTATTACCTTAATACAGATTTTTGTTTAAATCATTGCGTATTATTGTTTTCTAATATTATTTTATTTATTACCATAATTTATTAATTATTATTGTTATTAACAATTTATTCGGATGTTATTATTGTATTTGTTCATTAATCACTATCATCGTTGCTATTATATTATTACTATCATTATGATTATTATTACCGTTATCACTGTGAATTACAATTATTTATCAATATCGGTATTTCATTTTGAAATTATTTTTGCCTTTTTTAGTGATTTATTATTATTATTAAAAATCTAAGAACGAAGGCAAAGTTTTTGGTATTACCTTATTCTGGAGGTTTCGGAGAATTCATGCATAATATCCTTAAGCATGTAGATAATACTATAGTGGCGTAGCTACCATATAGCAAGAGTAAGATGTTTATTTCTAAAGATTTATTGATCATGCACAAAAATTATACAATTAGTAACAATTGTGTTTCCCAAAAAATGCCGCTAAATGCTATGAAGAAAAGAATATCGGTTGTACAAACCGTCCTCAGATATAATAGACAAATGCTGGATCCAATTACTCACAACACTGTATTTGAAGTTAAGGACAAGATGGAAAGATTACCCGAATTTTTCGCGATCGTCTAGATCAAGATTGATCTAGCGTTTCCTAATATTTGACCCTCTTAGTTGGTTAATTCCAACGAGAAAGTCAGACAGAAATGCTGCTTTTCGTAGTCGGGTTGTGCAATTTTAAAGTTAAATATAAGAAAATCAAATAACCTTAAGGTTAAGAATTTCTTTCTGTTATTTCGTCAAAGCGGAAATTCTTGTACAAAATTTGTTATTATTTAATGATTAGGACTCTAGGACTCTTTATTTATATTCTTTTCTCTGGCAACAGCTGAATTTAATCTCTCACAATTTCTTTTAAATTAACACAGTTGGTTATAATGTTGTCAGTAGATTCTTATTGAGTTATAATGCTTTATAAGCACAGCTGGTTGTTTTCTAAAATTGCTGTTTAATCGTTATTGATTTTTAGGTTAGATTGCAATTTATTTCTCTCCTTATTACTATTAATCTAAATTGATTTTTAGCTGAAGATTATTTTCTGACGATTCACAAAAACTTACAAAAAAAACTTTTATATATATAATTATATATATATATATATATATATATATATATATATATATATATATATATATATATATATATATATATATATATATATATATATATATATATATATATATGTATATATATATATATATATATATATATATATATATACAGGCCCCAGAAGATGGGGGGGGTCAGGAGAGTCTTTTGACATGGGCCTCTTAATTTAAGGGGCCCTGTAGTGTTATCCCTAGAAGAACCCGAAAGAGTCACCTTAAAAAAATATATTGTAGCGGGACAATCGGGGTGCGTGTATGTATTGTTCTGAATAAAAATTATATGATATAATTTAACAAATGATAACTACAATTATTATTATTAAATATTAACGTCAAATGATTAATCAACCTTGATGATTTTCAGCATAAAATTGGGATTTACGGCTGGTTCTTCTTTTTTATTGTTAACGTTCGTTACAGTATTCTAAATCCTCGAGGATAATTCTAATATAATATTTTAACAGTTGATTGAATTCTAATATAATGTTTTAATAGTTGATTGAATTCTCCAAAGACTTCGAATTTCAAGTTTGAATAGGAGGATAATTAGTTGATTGAATTCTCCAAAGACTTTGAATTTCAAGATTGAATGGGATATAATTAATTATATTCTTTCAGTTAATTTGTATGCTTCTTCGTATTAATTATTTTTTTTTTTAAACTATTTTCTATAGCGATAATTCACCAAGGTAAATTATCGCTATATAGCTTTTTTAATAAAAAGATAAGTAACAAACAAATTCCTCTCCACGTGCAAAGTGTGAGATTGTAATTCACATTCAAACCATACAACTAACAAAAGATAAAAAATAAGGTATTACAATACATTATAGGCCCCAGACAACACTTTTTTGATACTAGTGGTAGAGGAGTTTAAGCGTACTCAAACGCATAAAAAATTATTTAAGATCAACCATGCTCCAGGATCATGTAAATGGTTTGGGGACGCTAAATATTAATTGTGATATTGCAAGAAATGTGGACTATTCCGAATTAATTAGTTCGTTTGCAGTTCTAAAGCTCGAAGAGCTCATTTTTAAATGTATTTATTAATTAATATATTTCGAATTAGATTTTTTAAAGTTTTGAAATAATAAATTTTTAATCAGTAAAAAGTATACATTTTTGTTATATTTTTCATTATATAAGGGCCACATATGATGTCAGACCTGGGCCTCCAAGTGGCTCTGAATATATGTATGTATATATATATATATATATATATATATATAGTATTTACTATTTATAGTAATTGTTTATTCCAAATATAGTAATTATTTATTTACCTAACCTATTTATAGTATTTTATTCTAATTATAGTAATTATTAATAATTATATACCTATTATTTTTATTATTATTCTTATCGTCCAAGGCTCTATACGACTAATAAACTTGCTCTCTGAATGAGCCCGACCCCAACATTATCATTACTATCATTGTTGGTACTGCTATATTTATCATTATACCTAGTATAATTATTCTTAGTATTATCATTAATAACCCTTCTTCATAGTTACCGAAGTTCTTCCAAGTAGAGTCGTAATTGATATTATTAGGTGGACTATCATCCTAGTATTATTATTAATTCATTGTTAATTAGTTAATTTATAATATAATATTAAAATTATCGATTAAGGATTCCCCTTTATGCTAAATTAAGACACCCTCACATGATATCGCTAGAAAGGACCGGGAGCAGGCGCACTAACAAATGGAGAAGCTTCAATTCCGTATAACTGAGTTCAAGGGCGATGCCGGGAGCTCGAGAGCACCTGGTTCAGCCCCACTGAAATGAAAAGGCGGCTCACTCTCATTCAATTACTCCAACTCCAAAGTGGCCAAGATCAAGTCGAGATTAGTACACTGAAGATTCAAGTGCGAGCGCTAGAGACTCAACTTCACCAGAAGGCTATAGATCGGGACGTGGCCGAGCAGACCCGATTTCTTCCCACAGAACTCGACGCAATTTACCCACCGGTTCAACCTAGTAAGTCTAAACGTAAACAAATGGGCCGCGACAACCGAGAGAGGTTGAAGAAGCTCCGTATTGCCGACATAGCCCTGCAGAAGAAAATTGACCCGAAATTGTATTATATGCTATGTTCTAATAAATAGTTGTTAATTGCCACTAGAAAGTAGCCTAGGAATGTGTGTGTATGTATGCAGGAACTGATAAGGGTAATGTATGTGTGAGATGAGCGTAATAATTAAGTCATGTGGTTGGGAAGACAATCTAATAAAGGGACCAAGCAAAATCGGACACAAGCCTTTTAATAACAATCTGTGGACCCAAGGAGTGCCCGTCAATTACAGTGCGAGTACCGCGCTCACTTTTTGCGAGGACTCACCCACTTGATACGTCACCAACCTTGATCGCTCAACGGGTATCAAGCGGTAAGGTATTGTTTGTATTCTGGGTTACGCTGGAAACAGTACGATGAGGTAAAATGTATGCTTACCTGTAAACAATAAAATATGTGAATATATAAATTTATATTAACATGAATATTAATGATAAAATATTATTAAGTTTGATAGCCACATCAATAAAGATAAAATATACAATAATAATAGAATTTTACTAGACATGGTAAAATACTCACTATGGATTTGTTCTAAGAACTTTATAAATTTAGTGCAAAATGTCAGAATATACGATAATAATATTTTGAGTTTGAGGTATTAGATCCTGTGAATCTGTTGGCCTATAATTATATTTATTCAATGGCAATTAGGGATGTAACTAAGGGTTAGGTTTTTTAAGTTTTTATCCGCGCCGAATTGCCCGTTTACCGATAAAAGTTGTTAATTATATCAAATCAAATGCATTACGGTCTAGAATTTTTTCTTCTTTGCGCGATTCAATGAATTAGGATTTTAAATCTTTGCTTTACCACACTGAAGTTTGTTGGTTATCGAAAGGAAAAGTACTTTCTCGGTTCATTGCCTTGAAAGCTGAAATTATTTCATTTTTTGAAACGGACAAATCAGATTTCAATTTTCTTTTTTTATCAATTTTTTCTTCATTTGGTGGCTAAAGATAACATTTCTTAACAATATTTTTGAGAAATTGGATCATTTGAACACGAGCACTCAGAGTGAAAGCGAAAACATTATTACAATTACGGGGAAATTGAAGTCTTTCGAGGAAAAATTGCAATTTTGGAAGATAGTTGTTCAAAATAAAAAACTAGATAGTTTTTATGGTATCAATGAATCCCTTCAAAAATCAAAAATCTTGCCGGAAATAAAGAAAACAATTCAAAGCCTATTAGACTCATTGAAAAAATATTTTCCGATACTTGATACAAAAAAATGAATGGGTAATCAATCCTTTCATCGATTTCAGTGGATCTACCTTGGCTTGCTATCAGCTATGATCAGTATCCTGTATTAAGCAACAATGCTAAAAAAATTTGCTTCCATTTGGTTTATCATATCAATGTGAATTACTATTTTCTGTGCTAACAGAAATAAAATCAAAAAAGCGTGAACGGTTACGAAAACTTGATGAAGAAATGTGAGTTTGCCTCACAAAATATTCAGCCTCGTATAGAAACAATTTGTGTTGAAAAACAGGCCCACATATCTCATTACATTTCAACGAACATAACAACTAAAATTCACTTGGGGACCCATTAGCATTGCGTCCCACAATTTTGTTAGACATATGACCCTTTCTGGTCATAACCTGTTACATTTCCATTAAAATATAAGCATGATATAATAGTTCATGACATATTAGAATTCAATTATCATAAAAAGATATAAGGTAAAATTATACCAGTTGTCACCTAGAGTGACTAGTTATATTAAGCAAAAATACTGATACAATGTTCAAATTAATTTACAAGTCACATACATAAGTTTTTTTCGGGATAGTTCATCAGTTCTTTTTTTCTGTCGTTGTCGTATTTTCGTCCATGGGTTACGTTTGGATATTCAAGTTTTGTTGCCTGAGACATTTTGATTTCGGATGTTGATTTCATTTGTTTAGTGTGCGATATCTTTTGATGATCAAGAGATTCTTTCCATCAGAGTTTGACTGTTTTATCTTATTCTCTGACTTTTTGAGGTTGAGATTCTCGGATAGACAGGCTGGGTTTTTTCTATTCTAGATCTTGCTCAAGGGTCATTCTGACTTTTCTTTGTTCTTTTGGTCTCTCGATTTGCGATATGAATCTTGATTTGGACTTTTCGGTGTTTGATTAGTGTTAACAAAAACATTATGTGTTGCGGTAAATGAATTGGGAAATGAAATATAGATGAGCGATTAGAAAATGTTACCTTTACTGCATACATAGCAATCGTAAAGGGTGATTGCCAACCAATAATGAAAATAAACAAACCAAAAGTAATCATTTTTGTAATATTATACTGTAACTTATTTTTCTTTAGTTATAAAAATTTTTTTTAATATTTTTCAGAATTAAAAAGTTGAATAACTTAATTGATACCTACAAAGTGCTTCAAAATAGTAGTAAATAATGTTTTATCCAAACCACTGCCATTTTTGAATATTTCATTCAAATAAAATAATTTAAAGTAATGACAATATTTTGTATAAATAGGTGAAATTAAATTAAAAACCGCTTAATTTAATCAATTTAATAATTATAAAATAAAAATTGTTTAAATACACATACGTTTCAAATTAGTAATTTTTAACATGGCTGATAAGGTTAAAGTAATTTATGTATTTAATATAATATATATTTATAGGAAGGTACTCCAGAACATATTAATGTTAAAGTTCAGGGTCAAGATGGAGCAGTTATTCATTTCAAAATAAAAAAAAATACGGCTCTTCGTAAATTAATGAATGCTTATTGCGATCGATTGGTAAATATCTTAATTTGTTAATGGATTAACTTCAGCTTAGGGATTAAAAACTAGCACTGTTAGATTTATTTTTGATGGAGTTAATATTAAAGAAACTGATTCACCTACTTCAGTGCGTTATTTTAATTTCATATTTTAATTTATAATTTCTATAGCTTGACATGGAAGAAAATGACACAATCGAAGTATTTCAAAGCCAGACAGGTGGATCAGCTTAAATGACCCTTTCTTTTAGAAGTGCATTTATCATAGATATGTATTAATAAATGTTAAAGTTTATTTTTATAAACTAGTGCTATGTATATTATTTATGTAATAAAAATATGGATTTTTATTAAGAAAGTTGATAAGACTCGTCATTATAATGTTAGTTATTTTAATTGAATTTCTTTGAATCTGTATTATCATGCATTTTCGTAAATTTATTAGTATAATACATTTTAGATTTTAATTTTTAACTGTTATTTTAATCCACTACTTATTTGCTTTTGTATACGGTTGGGGGTTACTGATGAATTTGTCTAATGACTTAATAAGTTTTCACCGGGTACAAAAAAATGTAACAAAACATTGAGTGATTTCACAATTGTCTTAACCCACCCATATGGTTAATAGCATGACCGATAGGAAATTCCGAAAGTTTCCAAAGACCCTTTCCACACTATTAATAAACAATTTTAAAACCATTTGTTATTGTGATAATAAAATCGATATTTTGAAACTAGATTCGTAAATATATTATTTTAATAGAAATCCTTACATTCTGATTGCTACAGGCATTTTCGTAAATAAATTAATATATATTTCAAGTTTTTACTATTATTATAAATTTATTCGTGAAATTTAAACTCATGTTTATACATCCGCAATTTTAAACCACTTGTGCAAAGACCATGTTTTAAAATATTTGTACATTTATTATTAGTACGCGTTTATACTAAAAATTACCATAATTTTTATCCTCGGCCTACTTTTTTGGTATCTGTACTTTTACTGTATGAAAGTGATTGAGAAATCCGATTACTTTACTTAATGTAGTTTTCAAAGATACTAATTATACTTTTGAAGGGAAAAATTAAATTATTCTACTATGGTGGATTCTCTATTATATTATTTAAATTTATTATATTTAAAATTACATTACCCAAAAAAAGATTAAATTCATAATTTGTTGTTATTTAATTTATTATTAATATAACTAATTAGATTGAATTTGTCGCTAATAATATTCTTATTGTTTAAATTATCTAAATTACATTAAAAATTGAATTTTGAATTCTTAAAATTAATAATCAATTTAAATACTTTGTTTAAATACCATATTTTGTGATTAAAACAATCCAATGAGGTTAACTACGAATTTTAAGCCTATAAGCAAAATTTATTTTGATAATCGCTTCGAATCTAAACATTTTGAACAAATGAAATATTTTACGAAATTGTATGTGCAACTGTAGTGCAAGCATGTCTTTTTAATAAATATATTTTAGTTACTTCATCACGATGTCTGAAGTATTCATTGATTTTGCTACATTTTTACTTTTGCATTCACTAATTTAAACAATATTAAAACATGTTTTTAGTAATTGATGGTGTATAAACTAAACCCATGGTTACGGCCATGTTGGAAATGTACTAAGTCGTC
>CAUHTR010004859.1:0-32919 GCA_959609185.1 Schmidtea polychroa | reverse complement strand
AATTGTATTGTTTACTTTGATGTTTTCTTTAAATAAAATTGTTTTTATTATGGCTATTGATCGAAATTTTTTTTTCGGAACTCACTTTATCAAGTGTTATCAAGAAATATCACTTGATAAAACTAGTTATGAAAATTTGTGTTACATAGGAAAATAAAGTTTTAATCACGATAAAGAACGAAAAATATAGATAAATGGTACGCACAACGTTCAAGTCGCGGTATACAAAATATCAAAAAATATAATATGGCAAAAATAAAAAATAATTTTCTTTTTTTGTATAAATTTTTTTTTAAAGAAATTTAAAAAAAATTTATTTTTAATGGAGTATAAAATGCAATGGAGATTTGTAATAAAGACAAGTAACTTGGGATAAAGTTTGGGATAAGTTTTATATTTAATTAGATGAGTAAGCTTGTTTTTGGTTGTAAATTAATTTCAATTTAGGCTCGAGTTTTGTTAAGCAAACTTGTAGCTCATCTTCCAAAATCAATAATAGCTCTGTTTTTAGATTAGTTGCAAAATTCGAGCAAATAAACTGTTACTGTATTTTTATCAAATGTTACTTCGCAAATTTTGAAATAACTTTTTTTATTACTCAAATTAAAAAGTCAAATTCAATATTTCATAGCGGTACATTCATGCTTACCACTGACATAGATAGTAAAAATTAGAATATTATAAAATTATCGTAATTGTAACAGAATAATTGGTTATTAATTGTGGACCTCATTGACCTTGGTCCATAAAGAAAAATAGTGCAGTTATGGACTGTTAGAAGCATTAAGCTTTAAATGTAAATTCATGTCTTGAAATTCATTTTAGATTTCAAAACAATGATCGAACTGGATTAAATATTACAATGTCTGGTGGCACAAGAATAGTGAATGCTTCAACCTTTCTCAATAACCAAGGTCATGGATTGGATATTTGGAATCCCACCTGGTTGATGACCAGATACAGTTATAACCCAATAGAGAACACAGTGTTTCTTTCGAAATTTGAAAGTTATTTTAGACTTAAATAATTGTTTAAATATTATTGGAAAATGTATATTAGACAATTTGTGGAATGGAATCAGATTTTACAACAGTAGTTCATTTATGAACATTTTAGTGAATTATTCCTCTTTCATCGACAACAGGAAAAGTGGAATCGAAATGGTGTCAGCAATTATCAATCAAGATTTAGTAAGATATTGTCTAATATATATGATTTCATTTTTTGTTGGTTCCCTGATACAATTTTTGATCTTTTCAATAACTCCTTGGAACTGTCTATTACATTTTCATATAATTGATCGTTGATAATTTTATATACTTTTTAGCAGAAAAAGATAATTCGTTAATGTTAAGATCGAAAAGTGGTGGTTTACTGATCTCAACACTATGACTCCAATGAAATATAAATATAGTTATAAAATATAAATATACGATATTCAATGTGGTTGCGCGTATTTATTAAATATTCACAAACAAAACCAACTTCTTTCTTTTTAAAACTTTTATTAATAATTTACAAATTACAATTTTACTAATGTACAGAAGAACTCAAGACAATGAATTTATTAATCCCTGCTGTTTATCTCAGCCCACAAGAAATCGTTGGCTCCTGTGTACCACAACGATCGCGATACAATTGAAAGAATGATAAAGTAAGTGGGCTGATTTTGGGACTCCCAGGAAACACGAAAGTAGCTATCGGTACTTTGTGTTCGCTTAAATTATATTAACAATCACAAGGATAATAGTTATCCTTCAAACAAAACTCACAATTAAATATTTTACCTTGACTGAAATTATAATCAATATTCTAATTTCTAATTTGATTTCTCCTGAGATTTTCTTATCTCCTCTGACTTTTACTTTTACTTATATAGTTGGATCAACAACAGCTGTCTACTATTTCAATTTTTGAAAGCTCTCTAATCCTCAACTGTTCCTCAATAATCTGCTTCCTTACGTTTCTTTACCAATTCACTTGTCAAGTATTTAAAACAACTACTTACGGTGATTAATTAATTCCGTTTTCTTTTCTAATTTATTTGCAAATTTTGCACTTGAAATTTTTGACTAAGAAAATTTCGTTCACGATTTTTTGTCCTCCCTGGTTCTCTATATGGACCTCTATTTATATCAAAATATAATTATTTATAATATTAATAGTAATTGTATTATTACTAAATATGGTATTAGAAACATTCGTTGTTACTAATTATAGCTTATTTTTATTTAAAGTAATTAAATATATTTATCTTCTATTTTAAGTAATTCTTTATTAATTTTTATATACTATTTCTAAATATAGTAATTTTTTATTATTTTAAATTTCAGGCTCCAGGCCTATCCCTAACATTAATAACTAATTAGTAAGAACTTAATTAATCAATAATTGAAACAATAAAACAAACATCAATTATATTTATCATTAAAATCTTCATCTTTGATCCACTAGATTCAAGATGCTTTTCAATTTTATAAAACTTAAATCAATATATTTATATATTTTATAACAAACAAAAGTTCAAGGTTCATTTGAAGGTTTGTCTGACATCCTTGAAGATTTACCGTTCTTGAGCAATTACCAGGTGTATTATGATTTGTAATTCTAATATTGGTTTATTATTTTCTCGAGTTTATTATTTTGTTTTTCTTAACTAACTTTTTACTTTTATAACCAATAAATTTTGCTGTCTTTCATATAAATCTACTTAACACTTTAAGGCATTAGTTTATAAATATTCTTAATTTTCTCAAAATATCAAATTATAAGAGGTTTTTCAATTTTCACTGATTTCTTTTCAATTGACATTGTATTTATTAAAAACTTGACTATGAATCAGTAAAGATAACGATGTTTTTTTTTGATATTCTCGAATTTTCGGCACTGCCCTTTTCAAGTGATTTTGTAAAGTAAATTTAATTTATAAATTATTAAAACTTATTTTAAATTTTAAAAAATTCAAAAATAATCAAATTTTCTACATTCATTATTTGAAACAAATAATTTCTAACAAATGCAAACAGGTGTATCGCAAAATAAATATTAAAATCTACATCTTAACTATGAATGTCATTAATATAAAGGGTAGTGAGGCTAATACAGTACATAACTTTAATTTTTTATTAATTTTTTAAATTTTTTATTAAAAATCTTGTAGGAATTATGTAGGAGAATAATTTCTAATTTTAAGGTGACAACAATAAACCGATTCTTTTTATTTCAGTTATTGACGAACTTTTCAGTGGGTTTCAGCACATTTCGCGGTAACAACTGGCACAGTGTAATGATCTCTCCTATTGGTCAAATGGCTGGGCATGTTTTTAATTGCACATTTACTGGTCACACAAATGGAAGTGCCATCTATATTGATAACGGGATAAATTTTGATGAACAAAGACTTATATACCGGCACTTACCTGTGTCGTATTTAATTAATAATAATGAATTCTATCAGAATTCTGGACCATTTGTAATATCAGTTAGATTGACCCAAAACAGTCTCAAACAGAAGGCATCAATTCTTCTCAATAAATTTATTAATAATAAGTAGGAGCATTGGAATCCCTAATTTCAAGATCGCAATAATGTTTATTTAGGATCTTAAATACCCAGAATGGACTTAATCCTAGAAGTTATGCCAATGCCGTTGTGGTTATTGGAAGCTCTAATGTTGCATTTTATAGAAATTTTATCAGAAATCCTGATTCTAACACAGAAATAGCTACACAATTAGCTGCAGCCGACAAATCAATCAATGCCACTCTGAATTTTTGGGGATCTTTCCAAGATTTTAATCTTGCCACCTGGGAATTGATTCATGGTTTCATTTTTAAAAGAATATTCGATCATGAATCCAGATACTCTTTGGCTAAAGTTAACTATTTTCCTGTCATTAAGGAGCCCTATCTTTTGTCAAATATATTTTCTGATAACGATCCTCAATATCGGAATAAATTTAGAGATGGGAAGAGTTTAGAAATCGGAGGTGTCATTGATGTGAACATAGAACAAGTTATTAAACTTGAAGCTAATCCATTTCCATATAGAGTGACAAGGGACATATTTGTCCCCCAAGGTACGTCTTTGACGCTTGATCCAGGAGTGCAATTAGAATTTGAAAATTCTATTGGCTTTTTTGTACAGGTAATCATAAAAATTTTATTTGAATTTTTATTTTTGTTGATTTAGGGTTCAATAAATTTGGCAGGGACAATTGATCAACCAATAAGGCTTTTCATGAAAAATCAACTTTTTATCACTTCAAAGAGTTCAAATTTACAAATTATCAACCAATATCAATTAAATTATAGCAAATATAATTTGACTCTCATTAACTCAACAATAACTAATAAAAACGTACAATCCTTGAAGGGTATTTTACGTATTAACCTTAACGGAGTTTGGGGTGTCATATGTGATAATCAATTTGATTTGATTGCTGCAAGAATAGCTTGCTCCTCGTTGGGATTAGTCGCTCACCCATCGGTAATTAATTTTCTATTATTATTAATATTATTATTATTATTATTATTATTATTATTATTATTATTATTATTATTATTATTATTATTATTATTATTATTATTATTATTATTATTATTAATATTATTATTATTATTATTATTATTATTATTAATATTATTATTATTATTATTATTATTATTATTATTATTATTATTATTATTATTATTAATATTATTATTATTATTATTATTATTATTATTATTATTATTATTAATATTATTATTATTATTATTATTATTATTATTATTATTATTATTATTAATATTATTATTATTATTATTATTATTATTATTATTATTATTATTATTATTATTATTATTATTATTATTATTATTAATATTATTATTTTTATTATTATTATTATTATTATTATTAATATTATTATTATTATTATTATTATTATTATTATTATTAATATTATTATTATTAATATTATTATTATTATTATTATTAATATTATTATTATTATTATTATTATTATTATTATTATTATTATTATTAATATTATTATTATTATTATTATTATTATTATTATTATTATTATTATTATTATTATTATTATTATTATTATTATTAATATTATTATTATTATTATTATTATTATTATTATTATTATTATTATTATTATTATTATTATTATTATTAATATTATTATTATTATTATTATTATTATTATTATTATTATTATTATTATTATTATTAATATTATTATTATTATTATTAATATTATTATTATTATTATTATTATTATTATTATTATTATTATTATTATTATTATTATTATTAATATTATTATTATTATTATTAATATTATTATTATTATTATTATTATTATTATTATTATTATTATTATTATTATTATTATTATTATTATTATTATTATTATTATTATTATTATTATTATTATTATTATTATTATTATTATTATTTGGGTTGTCGGTGAAATGGGAAATTAACAATTAGTGATCTGACCCCAAAGCATGCCTTAGTTGAAAACAATAACGATTTTCAAACAATATAAACTTTTATTGATCTGGATAATTAATTGCCAATTTATGACACAAATAATTCAATATTATAACCGCGACTATTGTGTGCTTATTGCAGGCCTTCGAATAAAACGTGAAATTCCTAACCACTTAACTACTACTTCTGGTTTGGACATTCAGTAGAATCGATTTTGTGATTTCTTGGCTTTAAGTTGAAATTACTCGATACTTATTTTTCACATCTGTTTCTCAGAATTCTGGAACAACAAACTCTTTATTTTGTACATTTTTCTCCCACTCATTTTGCTCACTTTAATATTTATTTTATTACTTAGAAATTCGCAACATTATTATTATTTATAGGACTGGAAAATACTTCCTATTGAAAAGATAGGAAATGTATTCAATGACACAATTATCATGTCAACTCTTCGCTGCCAAACTTGGATGACACAATTTGATCAATGTGAATACGATGTTGCATCGGAACATGTTTGTTCGGCTGGTATTGTTAATTTGCAATGCCACAAGCCGGGATGGTCGGGAATACAGATTTCTTTGACCAATGAAATATCCACATTAAGCAATCTAAGAATTGAGGAAGGTGGTTTATTGGACTATTATTTTAATCAATTCATACCCGCTCTTCAAATTGATTTCAATAAACATAGAATGATGAACATCTTGGTAAGTCTTATTTTATAAAGGTTTTTAGTTAGATATCTCATGCATTTAAACAACATACGTTTTTTGGCGAAATTAAACTTTTAAAATTTAATTTAAATTAAAATTTTTCGGTATGTGCTGCGATAATGAAAAATGGCATTAAATATTTTAAAAATGAAGAACAAAGAATTTTTTTACAGTCAAGCGGGTTTGGATTAAAATTCTTGCCTCAGTTAAATCCGATCGAAGAGGTTTTTAAAAAGTGGAAGCATTATATTGCTCAAGGGAATCCAAGTACAAGAGAAGAATTATATTCTTTAATTAATGAATCCTCCGGTTTAATTTCAGGTTTGGATTGTGAATGTTTATTTCGCCACTTAAGGTCATATGCTCTAAAAGAAATAAAAATGGAAGATTTCTAGTATAATTCGGGTGTTTAATTTTAAAATTTTTTGGCTTAAATGTTTTTCTTTATTTAATACATTAATTATATTTTATAAATTTTCGTTAAATTAAAATAGAAAACTGTTAAATTAAAATGGAAAACCTTCAAATTAAAATGGAAAACCGTTAAATTATGCTGTAAGCACTGTATATTAATCCAATAAATGCACTGCTTGACAAAATTTTTTAAAGTAGCATGTAAATAAATGCAAATATACGATCGTGAATAATCGCTTGAAATATTGTATTTAAATAAATGATAGTAAAATATTTCTTATTTATTTAGACAGAGTTGGATCTAGACTTTTTTTATTGAAGCAATTGTTGCCTATCCACACATACACACTTGCATTTATTACCTATCTTTATTTTTCGCCCACTGGTACATAAAATTATCACGAGCCAGAAAAATGCTGAGCTGCCTTATAAGGAGAATTTTCAAGATTTATATTTTCTAGAACCTTTTTTTGAATGTATTTGAATAGTTGTGCTTGGTCATTTTAACCTTTGAGTACCGAAACCTCGAAAATGGGATTACAATAAATATCAGATTTTATGAATTGGTTATGATTGGTCGATTGGTTATGAATTAATTGTAATTGATTTTAAATAAACAAAAATGTATATAACACTTAGTATAAAATATTATTTGGTGATATTATTTGGAGATTTCGTTATATATATGTCTCATTTTCTATTATTTCTCCACAACCTTTTTTTTAAAGTTGAAAATTTAAAATAATTCTTCTGAAAATGAAAAATTTGTTAAATACAAATATCAAATCAATAAATATGTTTAGATTGATTTTAGAACCATCGAAGATACAGTGACATTGACATAATATAATTCGTTTCTCTTTTTAGAAATGTTACACCTAATAAAGTCAGATCTCACTTCCACAACTTATACCTACTTATGGCATTAATGAAGTGGATTTTATCAGATCATCTCTTATTCTTTCCAAAGACTTAATTGAACTATCGGAAGTTTGATTTTCCATTTTAAACCACATAAAAAGCCACAATGGTCAATACCAAATGATCTCACTAGATTTCCTGTTTTGTCTAACGGTCAATATCTCACTATAAGAATAGTTGTCAATGGGACAATAAGTGGACGCCTTTCTTTCATTGTAGGTCATTAAGAATTGGTCATACATTAGTCATCCTCCAAGTTTGCTTTTTAAATCAAAATTTTGGAAATTCCTGATATCAGATGTCTTTCATTGCAACTACCATATGTTTCTGTTTTCCGAAAAATTGCTTTATAATCTCATTTCCTTAAAATGCAACTCAAATTACAAAAGGAAATGCATAGAAATTTCTACATTCGATTCAAGAGTAATGTGATTGATGGGTAGAATAAACTTTTCGTCATTGAACCGATCTATTCTCTCTTGAATTAGGATATATAATCCGACTGGTTTTTATTGAATTATGAACATTTGACGCTTTCAGTTTAATTAGAAATATCAGATGTTGAATGCAAACCGAAATTGTGGAAATATTTTTCTAATTTTACCTATTCTATTTATTTTAGATTTCCAACACCCTTTCAGATGGTGTGTTAATTTTTCTAAATGATTTACTGAGTTTTAGCAAAATAACTAATTTGCGTTCGGTAAATAATTTCGGATCCGGTTTCATTACGAAAACACCCTGGATATCTTTGGACCAGTGTACTTTCACAGACAATAAACTATCTGGGTTCAAATTTGATCCTGGGTTTTCAGAAGAAGAACTCTTTAATTTTCGTGCAGGAATGTTAAAGACTCTCAACATGATTTCACCCCAAACAAATGGAGTTAGATATCTTGGAATTCACACGACTGGTATTGAAGTTCTTTTTATGCCCGTGGGGATAAATAAGGAACAAGTAAGCATTTACATGAATATAAACTATTGAGTGTTTCCAAAACTCTTTGATACAATAATAATTATTACTTAAAGCGCTTTTGGAGTTTCTTATCAGAAGATATTTTTGTATGTGTTTCAATATTCTCTTTCTCAAAAGTTTTAATTTATGCATTATATCGAAACCAAAATGAAATATTTCATCATTAGGCTAGCTCTTAATTTACAGTGAAATACAAAAACTTATCGTCCTTGTGTTGGCAACGGTTGTGTAAACGTAACGGAAAATTACAATAAAGGTTGTTTGTGGTTTACAATATGTTAAATGTATTTACGCATTTGATAAGAACGGTACAGTTATGACATTCAATGTAAGTTGGCTGTGAATTGGTTTGGTTCTTGATTTTAATTGTTGATTTCAACCTCATCTGTATTCTAGTTTATTACAAGATATTATTGAATTAAATAAGGTCGAACCTAATTAGTCATTAGAAATTCCAATTAATATCACATTTTATTTTAACAAAGTCACCGACAATTACTTTACTTCATACTTTGATTTGACTTTATAACATTGAATAAAATAATAATTGATGCAAGCTGTTTCCTCGTATTTCCTTTGTTATGCCACTTTTTAAACTTGTTTATTATCATTGATTGTTTAAATAGCATTTTAAATATCTGTCAAAAGTTTTAGGAACACTGGAATTGTGTTTATAATTATAATTCAAAATTTAATATTATTTTTAGACGACTTATTGGGTTGAATTGAAAGCTACAGATCCAAACGTTCAGCAACAATTATTGCTAACACTCATTGATTTCAATCCTGATTCATCAGTAGAAAATGTCACAATTTTTGATAATTCCTACAAAATCGTAGGTGATCAAATAGCTAATCCAAATATTAGGCTTGGATCTAGTATACAATGGTCAATACCAAATGATCTCACTAGATTTCCTGTTTTGTCTAACGGTCAATATCTCACTATAAGAATAGTTGTCAATGGGACAATAAGTGGACGCCTTTCTTTCATTGTACAAGCCGCATCATTTAAAGAATTATGGAATAACAATATATTGCCTCGCAATTCTACAACTGCCAATGGAATGATGTATTATTTCCCTACTAATCTATATCTAACTAATAGCAACATGTCTCAAAACGGCATTGGTGCCACAATCACGCATTATAATACCGCGACTGACAGTCAAAACCGTAGTTACACGAAAAGACAAAGTCGACTGTATATTCATATCACTAATGTTCACTTTCATAACAACTCTCAATTGGCACTTCATATTCCCAGTGTTTCTCCATTTGCCAGCGATCTATATTTCCCCACTTATGGCGATAGTCGCGATATCGAGTCGACTGCGCGAATTTCTCGGATTTATTATACGATCACGAACTGTAATTTTACAAGCAACGCTAATATTCTATTAGCAGAACATAATCATGTTCCATTTTCCAATAATGTTTGGCAATATATAGTGAAAAATAATTTATTTATTTCAAATCTCGGTGGCATCAACATTCAAATGCCATTTGTCAGCTCGCGATTTGATTGGCGCTATTTGCCGAGTATCGATCATTCACTTGATTTTCAATCCAATCAATTTATTGACAATTCAAACTTTCAATATATTATTGATGGATATTTTCTAAAATTCAATTTGCATTTTAATCGATTTTCCAATAATAATTGCATAAAATTGGGTCTACTATCGATGCAGGGCATGGAAAAACTGTTTAATATCTCTTTCAATCAGATGGACAATAATGTGAACTGTCAGTTTATCATTGAAGCTGTAAGTGACAGTCAAACTGAATTTTCCAAACCGATTCTCGGCTTCATTGGCTATAATAGAATTGTGGATAATTCTTGTCCACGAAAGAATTTCGAACTCAATTACGTAATTACTTGTTATACATTGGGTGTATTTGGCAACCAAAATGTAACGATCAATCGAAATATTTTAGATAATAAAAATTTATTCAAGTATGAATTGGTAGCTGGAATGATAACGAATCAATTAAATAGCCGATTCGATGCGACAGAAAATTACTGGGGAACTACCGATATTAAAACTATCAGGACGTTGATATTTGACGTTAACACTTGGAATAATTTCGCCGAAGTCATATTCACTCGATATCTGTTGAATAATGATATGTATACTAATAATATTTACACGGGTACAATTGATATTATTTCCGTCGATGTTTCCACGCGGTTAGGAGGTCAAATTAAAACCAATTTGTTTTTACAAAGTCGTCCTCAACCGTATATCGTTCAATCGGATCTTACAGTTCTACCTGGAGTTGAGTTTCGCATAGATTCAGGAGTTGTACTAGAATTCATGCCTAATGTTGGTATTTTGGTATTGGGCAAGCTGATAGCTCGAGGGGTCGTTCACAGACCGATACTAATGAGACCTTTTCAACCTGACATTCAAATTTCCAATAAAAGATCTAAACGAGCAGCAGTTATTCCCGATAGTTCTAAACAACTTCGCCTTATCGGTGGTAAATTTCCCGACGAGGGATTCGTTCAAGTTTTCAACCAATCAGCTCAAAGATGGGATTATATTTGTGATGATCAAATTTCTAAACAAGTCGGAAGTGTGTTTTGTCGGGAAATGGGTTTAACATCAACGAATCCGAGAATTCGTCGCAGTTATTTAGTCGATTTTCAATTATATGGATATGATAATCCATTTGTCATTAAATATATCTGGAATATTCGATATGCTTGTCGTGGTTTTGAATCGACAATCAATGATTGTGTGAGGCGATTTAACTATAATGCCTTTCAATGTTTGATTCGTCGGGAATTCGTTTTTTTAAAATGTGAAAAGAATTTCCTCAATCCCAATGAATCGTATTGGGGAAATATTCGAATCATTCTTGCTGAAGTTGAGCAACAAAGTAAAGTGGATGGAAATGACAGATCGTATTTAGAATTTATCAATATTACAAAAGCTGGGGTTTTGCATGGTGAACTAGTATCTGCGATCCAAACAACACATGCATTTCCGCTAATAAAGTCTGTTAATATCGACAAATGCGCTTGGAATGGAATAGATATAATTGCTCCGAGGATTTATGTTCAAATAACGAATTCAACATTTCAGGATAATGTCGGTTATGGGGCTTCAATTACATTGCTGAATCCCGATTCTACTGATCCTCTTACATCGACCAAACAGCTGCTGCCAATGAGATTATCCCCTCTTCCATCAAGTGTGTTAGGTTTGATAGACATGTGCAATATGGGAAAAGATATGTACATAACTGACAGATTGCTATTATACTATAGATACTCATATCGTACTATTGCATGCACGAAACTGATTCGCAGTCGCGTTCCTAACAAACAAATCGCAGTTCGATTCCTTCAATTAAACCTCTTTTATGATCCATTTACTAAAAACTCCATTGAAATATACAATGGTGATGCATTTAATTCAACCGAATTGCTCACTACAGTTAATGCTAAACCGATTTTTAATGACGATGAAACCAATGGTTTTCTGAGCAGTTTTATGCTTCCTGCTTATGTTATTAATTCTGGATATGATATATTGGGATTGCATTTATACGCTAGTCCAGCAAGTGAAGACCACGGATTCATAATGGAAGTGATTACTGTCCCTCTTTCTCCTGACACTTCATTTGTCGATGTTAATCAATATACACTTCATCGGATTGCAGAATCTAGCTTCACTAGAAATCAAGGTGGAGCTGTTAGAATTTCAGCAGTCGGTGAGATGAATCCCGTGATTGATGTGTACTACAATCGATTTATCGATAATGGAGGAAGTCCGTTATTGAATATAACCTCCGATCCAGTAACCCTGATTAGGTTGCAGAATTGTAGAGAAGTAAATCTAGCAAACAATTATTATTACATGAATAGAGGAGGCGCCGAATTGTTTCTCTATTCAAGCGGAATAAACAAGGCTATTCGAGTTAACTTCACAAATAATGTTTTGATCAACACTACTTATAGCAGCTGTTTGAAAATTATTGGTAAGTTTTAATTTCATAATGGTTCCCGATAAAATAATAATAACTTTATAATAATAATCTTTAAACGTCTACTTTGAACTACTTTAAATACTGTTAGTCATAATTTCATTGTTTTGAGACATGTTAATAATAATATTAATAATAATAAAGATAATAATAATACCCTTTCAGTCTTGATGTCGTATCACTATACACATATATCGAACCAAAAGATGCTATTAAATGTTTAGAAAAGAAATTAAGAGAAAGCAACTTGTTAATAAAGGAAACAAATACCGAGAAAATCATCAAACTTCTTGATGTTATCCTCAAGAGCACCAATTTTACCTTTGAACAAAATGTCTATAAACAAGTTAAAGGTCTACTAATTTTTCGTCCTGGGCCCTTGTGCCGTGCACAACCTGCACAACCTATTGCTACGCCACTGTGTTTAATCAGTGTAAAATATGTAATGTTTATTAGTACATCTTAAACACCGATTGAATTGTGTTCAGATCTCGTTTATCAATTTACATGTAATGAGTGTAATTATAATTATTTAATTATAATTAATTATTTATTTAGCTTAGAAATTATACAATAATAATAATAATTTTAAAGTGTATATATAATATATAATATCTATAGCTTGTATACCTTATCTGATGATGACTGTTAAAATTTATCATAAAACGGATTTTTCAGTGGCATTTCTTATAATGAAAATCTTATTTAATGTTTATTTAATTTATTATTATTATTATTATTATTATTATTATTATTATTATTATTATTATTATTATTATTATTATTATTATTATTATTATTATTATTATTATTATTATTATTATTATTATTATTATTATTATTATTATTTTGCCCATGATTTATGTGCTGATGAAAGCGATATGATATATCATCAAACCAAGCATCGCTTTGGCGTTTGTTTTGTTTTTATTAAGACAGCAACCACAGTTTGGACGGTTTATACATTTAATATTATTAGGAATCTATATTGGATATAGTTGTAAACACATATGTCACACCCATTCATCTATTAAATTATTTGCTTTACTTGATGTTGGTTTTTTTTTATGTGATGAGGACTTGTTTATTAATAAAACGTCAAATCCAATTTACTTGCCTACTCGATTCAAAATGGCGGTATAACGACATCATGGCAGAGGTCATAGAGTTTTGTTGATATTTACTATGCGGTAAAAAGGATAAAAATAATATTGCTTATTGTATATCAATTTACAATAATTGTATAATTAGTTGGATATTATATAATTGCATTAGCTGCACACCCTTAACTATGTCTAAGTCATATTTAAGTGGGGCTGCTAAGCGACGAGCACGTGAGGAACGAGAACAGAAGGCCGCTAAAATGCGCAAATTTACTCAGAGAGTTGCTAATCACCTTCCCCCAAGCCTGCCTATGGTTTGGTTCCTCGGATCACTTCGTTCGACAAATATTTTGTGCGTCCCAAAATCTGCACAAGGGCCCCAGAAATCCTTGGTACACCACTGATTAAACACGATCTTATAATTTAAATTTCTCAACAACTTGCTTATCCTTCTCTTACAATCTGTAAAACTTTCCTATTACAAGCAATACCAACTCAACTTTAGGCTTATCATCCTTACACCTGCTATTAAATTTATTTACCTCACCATCAAACATACCCATATCTAGACATTCTCAAACATGGATCCATACGATTCTTAATAAATTTATCAACAACCTCTTTTAATAAAAAGGAATTTTAATATGCATTCTTCATCAACATCTCAACCAATTTATCAACAAATAAATTTAAACGTATATATTTTGAGTATATAAATTGTTCTTGTTTTCAAATGTATTAAAATTTTAAATAAATGTTAAGTTCTTTTATTGTTTGTTAAAATTATAAAATTTTAAAGCTCATTTTGAATAAGTAATATGTTTGTTGGAAAATTTTAAACGCCACTTGATCTGTATTTTTATCTAATTTATCAATTCTTGTGTATAGGATAAAATGCCACATTTTTTTAATTTGATTTGTTTTACATGCAATTCTATCTGCAGGTAATTATTTGAGCACCGCTAGAGTTGAAAGGAATTTCATAGCTAATAATGATTGCGAGAATCGAGATGTAATCAAAATCCAGGATATTATCATGAATCCGTTTGCATACAATTATATTAACAACAACCGTGGGTCGGTAATGATGAATATTAGTGGTGAAGAAAGTATTAGTACAAAATCTCAATATTACTGGAATGGATTTTATGATAATTTATCAATAAATTACACCCGAGCTACTACAGTTTACTGTAAAAACTCGAAGAATGTGTTCCATTATAATTATTTTAGAAATTTACGGAACGATTTCGAAATGGTGGTTGGAAATCGTTCGATTATGAAGTAATATTTTATTTAACTTTTAACATATTAAGAATATTTTTTAATTTTGTTGTTGCTTAAATATTTATTACTGAATTTCAACTGAAGATTTATCTTTAGAATTTTTATATAATTATTCATGGTGTTATTGATGTTATTATTTCATTTAACCTCTTTAAATGGTAATACTGAATGTAGTAAATGAGTAAATAAGTTATATGATATAAAAAGTAAAACATCCCGATGAAAATAAACATAAAAGCTTCAGGATAAAAGATTACAGTTATTTTATATTTCAATAATAAAATGATAATCTAAAAAATAAAAATTCAATAATAATTTCCTATTCATAATGTTGAGGTCCGTAAATTAAAATAAATTTAAATGAAATTTAGGTTGAAAATTTAAATAAAAGTAAGTGAAGAAAAAGACAAATAAAAGCGTGATCATGCACAGAATTGATAGTAAAGGAAAGGGTGATGGATTCAGTATTAGAAAATGCCAAAAGCAATTGCAAAAGGCAAGAATCCGAAAATCCGAGAAAAATCAATAAATTGTAAAATCATCGAAATCGAATTGGGAAAACAGGACAGGTATAGATTAGCTAATGGTCAACAAGATGATGATTAGGGATTTATCAGAAAATGGTTAGGAAGGGTCGAAAAGCATTCAAATGTATAAAAACAGTTTCTATGTTCAATACATATGCCAAAAATGTAAAAAATGTTATTATGCGTGCTTTGTTTATTTTTTTTCGATATTTAGCCCCATATGGAGCATATAAACCTATCCAAAAAGAAATATTGATTGCTTTAATATTTGTTTTCATTTTATTTTTCCTCATTATTTTGTTACTTATCATTTTGTGGCATCGGAATTCCAAAAGACGTCATAAAGCGTTTCTTATACGCTGTACTGAATTAAAACATTATTTTGAAAAAAAAAACCAAGGGATAGTAGAAACAGGATTTGATGTTAACTGGCAAGATAACGCTTCTGGAATTGTTGGGAGTACACGTGCGAGTAGTAATGTATTGTCTAAAACTGGAACTGGGACTGGGACTTATAAATCCGGATTAACGTCATCCGGTCGTAGCAAGTACGATGATGATGTGATGAAAATGAGAAGAAATACTTTAACTGATATGAAAGAAGCGATTAGCAGACCGAAGGTTTGTTTCAATATTAAGATAAAATTTGTATTATCTTTCCATCAGAGTACTGTCGATTACAATGATAATAGTTATAATCCAAGAAGAGATCTAGAGATACCTACTCAAATGTTCAATCCGAAACAGAGTCGTTATGATCCCCGAAATANTATATATATATATATATATATATGTGTGTGTGTGTGTGTGTGTGTCTGTTACCGTTACTCCCTGGCCAGTACTTAAACTTTGAGCTGTAGCAACCGAACGGAGCGATATTTCTACATCCGGTACTTCTTCGATTTTAATTAATTTTTGTTCGCAGACACTGAACTGGGGTCGGGAATATAATTGTTTTATGCGGCCGTTTCTTGTACCCAATTGGAAAAATCCTTCTTCGGTTATTTTTATGATGATAGCTAAAACTTTTTCCTCTGTCAACTTCAGGCACTGGGATAGGAACGGTAAACCCCGCAGGCTTCACAATGAGATTTATCTGATATTAATTTCATCATTTTCGCTTGAATTTCTAAACAATTTTTCTTTCTCTTTGAACTTTAACACAATTTGCAGATTTTCTGCTCAACTTCATCTTCTGAAACATAATCTTCCGAGCATGATATGTGGACAGGCGCCATACATTTGAAGCAAACTATATCTTCACTTCATTCTTTTAAACAGACAACACATACTTTCGTAATGGGATTATTTAATACTGTTTGTTCAACTACTTTTTCATTATCAGGTTGAGAAGAAACATTCATTGCAGTCAAAGTATTTTGTAATTGATCTTCGTCGACCAACTGAATTAAGTGCTTCCTTCGGAGTGGCAGTTGTTGACAGTCCAACTCTAGCTGCGCAACCAAACATAGCCTCATAAGGGGACCTTTTAATACCAGAATGGAACGCTCTGTTCTTCATAAACTGGATAAATTTTAACCCGTTACTCCACGAAGTTGACTGGTTGTCTTGCATTCAAATCGTCAACATATTTTCTATGTCCTGATTGGCTCTCTCAACAGTGGCTTGGCTTTGGCTATGTCTTGGTTTGCCATGCACGATCTTAAGCTCTGGCCAAGTTACTTTTAAGTCATCAATAAGTTTGTTACAAAATTCTCTTCCATTGTCCGACTGCAATATACATGGGGCTCCAAACAACAGAAATATATCAAGCAACTGTCATAATTACCCTGCAACTAACATAATTACGCAATGACCCCTAATGTCGTTCTATATGATTTGGTATTCAATAAATAGTTATTAACATCTCAGCAACATACAGGGTACTTACAAGAAAATTAGTCGCATGTCACCAAACATAATCGAAATATTATTAACAACAATAATAATATCTTGATACCATGACTTTATGGCGTTGACAGTAATAAAATTCCGTCGTGTTTCGATTTATTAATTCATTTCTGTTATTCAGCCTGAAAGGCAATCTTTAAGTGCCGAAGATTCATTTAACTCATCGGCCTATTCCCGTGGCAAAGATACGTCAGCCCTGATAAAGCAACCGGGTAAACCAAGCCCCAGTAAGTCGAAACCCTCTGCTAAAGCTGCGTCACGCAATCCAATTATGTCCAGTGAATCAGAAATATAATTTGCTCAAAATTGATACATATCAACATTTTAAAGTTTAGATGCATTTATATTGTCTACTTTTCATCTTATGATGCTTTTGAATATTTCGGCTGTTAAGTTTTAGTTTTTTTTTGATTTTTGACTCTATTTGATCCGAATTATGGAGATTCTTTTTAAATACTTCCATTGCTGTTATTTATTTGGTTGAATTTTTCGAATGATATTGACAGAAATCAGTAACCTGTAGAAATCGTTTCGCAATTAAAGTAAATAGCAGAAATTTTTAACCATCATTTTTATTGTTAAATGATTGTTTTTAATTTACTTTGTTCTATATAAAGTTTAAAGATATTGAATGCTTTTATGCATATTGACTATGAGCTTTTTTATTTCTATATTGAGTGATGCTGTTTTGTGAATTAGGAAAATTCAATACCTAGAGAAGTTTGTTTTTCGTATAATTTTAGTTTTTAATGTTTTTTTGTATTACGTGGAAAATCATTCCATGAAAACGAGTGTAATTGGGTGAGTTTTTGCAAATCTTAAATTTGATTTTAATAAAAATTTCTTAGATCTTCATTTTTTTAAAGCAGTGAGATTTGATTCGATGATTAGTGCCCACACGAAAATTGCCCACAGATAGTTTTGCCCACGCGAAAAATTATTTTAAATATAAAAATTAAATTAAAATAAATAGAGAAAAAATCAAAAATTATATTCTATCTAGGAGATAATCTATTAGTGATTTAAAATAAAATATTAAAATGTATCAAATGTATAATTGTTTTTTTATATATTCACAAATTTTCAATCTATGTATTTCCCAAAACTATAAATTTAAATACTATACTACGCAATTTAATATTAAAACCTCTTGCATCTGTGATATTCACTTTTGAAATGAATTATACTCCAGATCTTTTTTTTTATATAAACTAAAATCTTAATTATTTTAAATATAAAAATGATTTTAAATTGTAAAATTTGTAAATTTATTGTTGATACATTTTAATATTTAATTTTAAATCACTAATAGATTATCTCCTAGATAGAATATAATTTTTGATATTTTCTCTATTTATTTTAATTTAATTTTTATATTTAAAATAATTTTTCGTGTGGGCATTAATCCGATCACTGTGAGATTTAAACCCTGAAGATTACTCCTTCTGGCTATAGTTAGACTAAAAATTATGGAAATGGTGGGTTACAGGTAACCAAAATTATACCTGTTTGGTGCTGTTTCCAGTTTACCTCAAAATGCAATGGTTTGAAATACCATTTGACACTTGTTGAATGATCAACGTTGAATCAGGGTCAGGTGATTGAATACTCGCGAAAATTGAGCGTACATTTGTACAATAATAATCGAGTGAGTTCGGGGACTACCGTTACAAAATATGTGTCCGGCTTGTTGTGGTCCCTATGTTGTTTCACTACGGAATTTATTGAACAACTACATTATACAACATGTGAGTTCGCCCGATATTCCGCTCCTTATAAGCAAATTCTCTCGAATACGTCTCAGTCTTAGATTTACCTCCTTTGTCAGTACTTTGGTGGTATGTATATCATGTTGCAGAGCTTAGATCTTGGTCCACTCTGAAATGTTAATATGATTTATTAATTCGATATATTGTTGGGCTAAAACTGAATTTTAGACCCTAAAGTTAGGATTGTGACGGAATGCATCGACATATAACACGCATACCTAGCATTAAGTATACTCAAAATAAAAGTTAATCAACAACAAGTAAACAAAATTAACAGAAAATACTACACAAAAGTAAAATACCCAAATTAAAAGTTAAAATCAAACATAAGCAAGAAGTATTGCATGAAACTTACTCAAACACATCCGGAACACAACAACAATAAGAGAATTTGAATTATGGCCGTAAAACAAAATAAGAACGGAAATCATAGAAGTTTCCATAAAATTTAAGTAGAAAAATAATTTAAAATTCAAATTACAAATAAAAACCCATCGAAACAGTGAAATCCATCATGGCCGCCAAACAACCCAATAAAATTAGCAAATAACTAAGTTTTAAAATAACAAAATTGTAAAAAACAATTAACAAAAACGCATAAAATAAGAGTTATTTACTAAAATATTGCAATATAGTATGGAGTGTTCTGGAAATGCCCATATTCATCATAGTGGCAAATTAAATAAAAACAAAAATTTGGAATCAAAATTAACTAGAATTAAAATAATTCGAATTGGTTTTAATGTATCAATGCACGCACACCAAAAATATGGTATATATACCGACACATTTCAGTCACAATTCACTCTTTACTTTGTGTATTTTCCGGGAGAATTTAACAAGTAAGGAACTTTCATTAATATATGCGTTACTATGTTTAATTTTTATTTCTTATCTATGATCTAGAACAGTGATTCCCAAATGAGTTCTCATGGAACCTAAGGTTTTCGCTAGAAAACTCAAGGGTAGCGCGGGATAATGAGCTCTGACACTAGATATTGCCAATTTTAAAATTTCTCCAACTAATATTTTCCAATGTAATTCAAATTTTTAGTCCTATTCGTCAAATAAATCATGTTTATGTGAATTAGGATTCTGGGCACCAACCGAAATTAAATCTAATAAGCGCGAACAATTACTGATGGTTGACCAAGAGATGAGAGTTTGCTTGTCGTCAAAGTTTTGCTGTGAAAATCAGTGTCATTCATCTCACTAATAGATTTAAAATAAATTTGGTTCCGAACAGAAATGGCTTAGGAAACACTAAATCTAAAGGGATTGACCTGAGACCTTCGTTGTTGATAATTTTTAACACAAGATCCCAGCCAACCCGGCATCTATGCTATATATGCTACTGGAGGTCCACAACCTGCAAATTCAAGTCAATAAAATGATCCACAACCTGGAATAGCGGTACACATGTGTACACAAGTTGGATATCCGCTTGAAAATACTTCGTGGTGACCAACTTAGTTAATGAAACTATGAATGGTCTTAAACTTATCTTAACTAAATTGTCTGCGCCTACAACGGGCTTTTGGTTCGGCTGTAGCTGCGGCTCTTACACAATACTGGAGTTCGACGTAACTATTCGAGTCGGCAGGCAAATCCAACAACTTTAGTAATTATTTACATTTTAGTGCGTGTTAATTACGACATGCCTAAACTCAACACTAAACTCATCATAGTAAGTGCTCGAGTCGGACGAGGAAAATGACAAATAATCTCAGTGTACTTATTTTAATCACGATACAATATCTTACGAGTGGTAAAGGAAATAATGAAAGCACAAGAAAAAGAAAAGGCGACAAAAAAACGCATAGAAGAGGAAGCCAAAAAGACAGCACAAGCAGAAAAGGAAAATGCAACTAAAAACGCATAGAAGAAGATGAAGAAGCCAAAACAACCGAGATCACGAATAAAAAAGAAAACGACCGCAAAAGGAAAAAATCCAAAAAGAAAAACGGCAAAAAATAATAAGATAGAATATAAAAACTAAGAAAGCAAAAAATCTACAAAAACCAAAATCACAAACGTGACGAAAATTATGCCCGTTTCGTTAAAACAGCACACCTGCTATAACTTTTCCATACTTTAAGTTTCTAAATGTATTTTGCCTTGTATATTAATTATACATTTGTTTAATATTACTAATAATTCATTGACTATTCAATGGATTTACCATTACTAAGAGCAAGAATATTTACTTTATAAATTACCAGAATAATGCAAATTCACTTAAGCCATTTAATGAATGAATAACATAAGGGGGAATTTTCCCAAATTTTTTTCCCAAAGGGAACAAGCAACTGAACAACTTAAATCTGGTTGTAATTATGAAACTGAAATTATTATTGGATCTGTGGACTAAGATATGCTTAACACAGAATGATATATCTGACTCCAAAACATATGTGCATGAAAATGATTTATATAGATCAGCGTTTCCCAAAGTTTTTTTTTGATTTCAAATATTTGACGGAACCCTATTTAAAAAAATCTTAGAATTTAGAGCTATAGTATTACAGAAAATTATAGTATTTATTAAAAAAAGATAACAATCATACAAAAAATAAAATAAATTCATTCGATTGTTGATTAATAATATAAAAGAAAAATTAGTCTGTTATTAGTCTGAACAGTGTTGTTGTTTTTTTCCTTAAAAAATCAGAAAGTGTTGAAAAGCAACTCACATTGTAAGTTTCAACACAATCGATCCAATGCCGATATTTTATGTTTAACGCTAAATACTGTTACTTTTTTTCCTTGTAGAGAAAGGCTCACTTCATTTAGTTTTGAAAAAATATCAGTGATATATGCAGGTCGTATCAGCCAGCAAGCGTTTGTCAATACAGCAAACCGTTCATGTTTTTGTTCTGATAAAAACATAACAAGCTCTCGCCGTAGTTCAAAAACTCGGGATAAAACTTTGCCTCGCGACAGCCACTTTTTTGTAGAAGTGCTAGGCTTCGGTTCTTCAGAAATATCTTCAGAAATCCTGCTTCTCGTAGTCGGGTGTGCTCGTAAAATAGCTTGATACTCTATTTACTACAACGGTTATTACCTTTATTGCTAGTTCCTTTTAATATTTAACAAATTAGCAATTTACTGATACTGCAAGTTATTCTGTTAACTTGAGTTATATACAAAATATTTCTGTGACAGCTGTTTTAACCGGCACTTTATTTCTCTTTATTAGTTCTCTGGTCTGTCTTTTAATTGCTAGTTATTACACGACGTTTACTGCTTGTAATCTATAATGATTTAAGCACAGATCGTTTGTTTTCTATTTCTAAAAGTTCACTCGTATTTATATTAATTATTTTTGTATAACATTTAATTATAGTAGTTATATATTAATAAATACATAAATATATTTATTTATAAATTACTTAATATAGTATTTTTACCGCTATTTTTATTTATAGTAATTATTTATTTTAATTACAGTAATCATTTATTTTCTTAACTTATAGTAATTGTTCATTTTATCTAATTATTTATACCTATTCCCACTATAATTACAATCCTAGCTTCTATATGGCTATTCAAAATTGCTCCCTGAGCGAGCGCAACCCCAACATTATCTCCTTACGAAAATATTTGAATATAATTCGGACTATTTAAACAATATATTAAATATAATTTGCTAAGCATCTCCCGACATAACATTTACAGTAATTTTGTCAACATAATCTCAGACAATTCGACAATTGCTTAAACAAAGGGTTTTATTATAAAGTTTTTAAGTAAGCGTTGACTACTAAGCTACGGAGCACACAGGGAAATGATGAAGGTATAATGTAAGGAGAGGCACGACACATTCTATGGTAGCCAATGAACCCAGCGACTCATCTGATCATTAGCAGTTCTCCTGGGAGGCCCTCCCAGTGATGGCTCACCTTTTCCCGACAGTTACCCGCTAAAGCGGAGTACCAACGTTGTTTGCGACGGACGTTTAGTGTTCAAATAAATTAATTAACTTAAATTAAGTTTCAAAAAGCGAAAGAGTTTCCCTACTCATAACCCACCACAATTTACTTTTATTATTTTTAAAATTAAAAAGAAAAATTAAAAGCTGGGAAAAATAACTCTGTTACATGGGAAAATGGAAAATTAAAGATAATCTGAAGGGCTACAAAGTGACCAGGTATAAAGGAAGAAAGCACAACAGAAGCAGACAGAACAATTAAGTGAGAACAATTACGAGGAGAGGAGTTAAGAGAAGGAACAGTTGAAGAAGGATATTACGACAGAACTGTTAAAGGAGAATATTTGCGAGGAAACATTTTATTCAGAATATTGTGCAACAGAGTTGCGACAGAAGATTTGATACACACTAGTGCGACAAAAGACAGAATAATTGAAATAATATGACGAGATTTATTTGGAGAATTTGAAGAGAATTGAAGCAGAGAAAATTTAAGAGAAAACAGAAATAAAGGGGCAAGCAGCATGAGCTTATTCAGTTAATAGCAGAATAAAGTTCGGAGAGTAAATCTAAGTTAAACTAGAAAACAACCAGTTGAATTACCAATTGTTATACTCCTCAGTTGTGAGAGATTTGCCAAATCAAGGTTATACACAGTAGATGGATTGGTCACCGCTAGATCAGGTCACCGCTAGATCACCTACCCCCCCCCCCACCCCCCCCCCCCCGGCAGGAAAAATTTTTTTTTTAAGATTTTTTTTCAAGGTCAAATTTTTAACAAAGACAATGACTCATCAAGGTCATTGAAACAAAGAACTTTTATTTTTTTGTTTTAATTATCGTGATCTAGCGGTGACCTACCTTTTGACTTCCCAGAACTTTTTGAGTTTTCAGAATTATTTAAATATTTATACATCATTTTGAAGGCCAGACGAAAATCTATCTTTTAAGCCATAGAAATAATTTTTATCATCAGTGGTACAAAAGTTATTAATTTTTTAGTCAGACACTAATTTGGTTAAAATTATTATTATTTTTCAAAATATTATTATTTTCAAGGTCATATTATTATTAAGTGATCTAGCGGTGACCTACCTTTTGACTTCCCAGAACTTTTTGAGTTTTCAAAATTATTTAAATATTTATACATCATTTTGAAGGCCAGACGAAAATCTATCTTTTAAGCCATAGAAATAATTTTTATCATTAGTGGTACAAAAGTTATTAATTTTTTAGTCAGACACTAATTTTGTTAAAATTATTATTATTTTTCAAAATATTATTTTTAAGGTCATATTATTATTAAGTGATCTAGCGGTGACCTACCTTTTGACTTCCCAGAACTTTTTGAGTTTTCAAAATTATTTAAATATTTATACATCATTTTGAAGGCCAGACGAAAATCTATCTTTTGAGCCATTAAAATAATTTTTATCATCAGTGGTACAAAAGTTATTAATTTTTTAGTCAGACACTAATTTGGTTAAAATTATTATTATTTTTCAAAAATATTATTAAGTGATCTAGCGGTGACCTACCTTTTGACTTCCCAGAACCTTTTGAGTTTTCAAAATTATTTAAATATTTATACATCATTTTGAAGGCCAGACGAAAATCTATCTTTTGAGCCATTAAAATAATTTTTATCATCAGTGGTACAAAAGTTATTAATTTTTTAGTCAGACACTAATTTGGTTAAAATTATTATTATTTTTCAAAAATATTATTAAGTGATCTAGCGGTGACCTACCTTTTGACTTCCCAGAACTTTTTGAGTTTTCAAAATTATTTAAATATTTATACATCATTTTGAAGGCCAGACGAAAATCTATCTTTTAAGCCATAGAAATAATTTTTATCATTAGTGGTACAAAAGTTATTAATTTTTTAGTCAGACACTAATTTTGTTAAAATTATTATTATTTTTCAAAATATTATTTTTAAGGTCATATTATTATTAAGTGATCTAGCGGTGACCTACCTTTTGACTTCCCAGAACTTTTTGAGTTTTCAAAATTATTTAAATATTTATACATCATTTTGAAGGCCAGACGAAAATCTATCTTTTGAGCCATTAAAATAATTTTTATCATCAGTGGTACAAAAGTTATTAATTTTTTAGTCAGACACTAATTTGGTTAAAATTATTATTATTTTTCAAAAATATTATTAAGTGATCTAGCGGTGACCTACCTTTTGACTTCCCAGAACCTTTTGAGTTTTCAAAATTATTTAAATATTTATACATCATTTTGAAGGCCAGACGAAAATCTATCTTTTGAGCCATTAAAATAATTTTTATCATCAGTGGTACAAAAGTTATTAATTTTTTAGTCAGACACTAATTTGGTTAAAATTATTATTATTTTTCAAAAATATTATTAAGTGATCTAGCGGTGACCTACCTTTTGACTTCCCAGAACTTTTTCAATTTTCAAAATTATTTAAATATTTATACATCATTTTGAAGGCCAGACAAAAATCTATCTTTTAAGCCATAGAAATAATTTTTATCATTAGTGGTACAAAAGTTATTAATTCTTTAGTCAGAGACTGATTTATGGTTAAAATTTTCAAAATGTTCAAAATTTACTAAGTAATTTGCGGGTGATTTGTCAATCATCCAATCAGGTACGACTTTGTTTATTATTATTATTATTATTATTATTATTATTATTATTATTATTATTATTATTATTATTATTATTATTATTATTATTATTATTATTATTATTATTATTATTATTATTATTATTATTATTATTATTATTATTGGGTAATGCTCGCAAGGGTACTGCCCCGAGTTTATCCGACAAAATATTTTGTCCCCCTATGGGTAATGCTCGCAAGGGTACTGGTCACGCTCAACAAGTCACAAGGGTATTATTAAACAAATCAACAAAACATACATTTATTTAAACAATAAAATAATGTAAAATTAACAAAGGTAAACTAAATATTGATGTACTATTCGCAGCAATATTGTTTGAAATTGGTAACGTAGAATTGATTTTCATAGATTCTATTGATCCTTTGATTGTTTGAATTTCTCTTAATAATAATTCAATCTTTTTTAACAAATAATCATGCTTCTTATCAATTATTTTCATATTCATTTTATTTTCAACAATAGAGTTATTGAAAACCTTAATATGATCAATCAATTCAAATTTTATATTTTGTATATATTCAAATGATAGTTCATAACTGTTTTCTAAATTCTCCAATCTTTGAGATATTCTTTTTCCTGGATGCTTTGACCATTTTGGTTTGTCGAGAATATATAAAATATCCATCAACTTGGCTGTATTCGGACAAACACATATTGATTTATTAAAAGACTCCACTGTTATTGTTGTATTGTGTGAGCACACACTCGTTATAATAATTAGCAATATGAATATAGTTTTCATGGTGTATCAAATCAAAACCTTTCTTTTACATTTATAGTCTATCAACCAATCAAAATCATCCGGTATTAGTATAAATAAAACATCATATTTTAAATTATTGTAAAAATGTCTCAATTTATGGAAAATCTTTTAAGAGAACTCGTCAACAGGAATATTATGGAAAGCCTATGTTTCCTGGTCGATCGGACCGAAAAGATTATAGAAGGTAATCACATTGATTATGAAGATGTGATCAATTCTGATTGTCTCGAAACCAAAAAATTCTATTTTAATAGAATTTTTAACTGTCTATGCGACGATCAGATGAAGTGGACCCGAATACTAGTAGGGTTCGCTTATATGAAAATAATAATCCAAAGAAGTCTATGGGACTCAGAGCACTATTATCAGTGGTCTCAAGAAGTAATACTTTTATAATTTATATTTTATTAATATTTATTTTCTAGATAATCAAGTCAAAGTTTCAACCATGGATTGAAGCCAATGGCGGATGGGGCGTATTCAATCAACTCGCCAGAAATGCGAAGGAAATTGATGATCAGAAAAGAAAATTTAAAAAATATGTAAAACTTGCAACAGGTGTTGCTATTTTGTATATTTTAACCAGATTTTTAAATAAAAATTAATATAGTTATTTTTGTTTGATTTTTAAATAAATTTTTAAATAACATTTTAAATAAATTTACAAACACTAATTAACTAAGATTTATTAATTAACACATTCGCAGTCGTCATCTCCACATTTCATTATATTTTCAACGACATGATCAATACAATCATTCGTAATATTATCTTTAGATTCATCTTTAGGTTCCTCTATAGGTTCATCTATAGGTTCATAGATTTCCTCATCAATTTCTTGAGTATCGGTTTCTTGAGTTTCTTCCTCATCATCAAATCCTGTATCTTGACTCTCAACTAACCAGCCGATATTTAAGGCATTTGTAATAGATAATATGTCCTCAATTTTCACACCAGATATTTCTGCTAACTTTTCCAACAAAAAGTTGATTAAAAATTCTAAATAATAAATAATTCGGTAATTAATTAATCATGTTAACCTTTTTCTGCAGTCATTTTCATCACTTTAAAACTATATTATAATTTTGTTTATAGATTTTCTTTGTTAAATTTGCATGTCATTTGCATTTATGTTGCAATTAATAAAGAGAAAAACAAATCTGACTAATACATTTATTAAATATAACATTAAAATATTTGTGAAAGTCTAGCAGACATAATTTTCCAAATAGGAGAATATACATCATTATTATCAACTTTATATCCCTGGATTGCTATTGTTATATACCAATTTTCATTTTCTTTGAAACTGATTTCATCAAAAGCATCATAAAATCTTGCATATCTATTGTTGAACCACGCGTGTTGATTACACGACAGATTCGAATCTATCCGTTTAAAAACATCATCAATAGTTTTGACATCAATCATTGAAAGCGTGCCGGATAAGAATTCGAATTTAGTCGGAATTAGCTTGACTGGTGCAACCAATTTCATATTGATTTCTTCTTTCAAAAAATACATTTTGTAGTTGTGGAACATTTGAACTGGTTGTACCATTTCTTTTGGTTTTTCGGTGCTTGAAATTTTCTTGGTCATCGTGAATAATGAATAAATTGAAATGTTACAGGGTTTTTATACCTTTGACTCATGTCTATCAACCAATCAGATTACAGCATGTCTTTGTTTAAAATTGCATTCAAAATGCATTGATGTTGCATTGTCACATGTTTTGTTATATGTTCTATTTACAGATTTATTATTTATGTGTTTTATTATTAATGTTTTAATTATTACATGTTTTGTTATATGTTCTATTTACAGATTTATTAATGATGTGTTTCATTATTATTATTAATGTTTTTACTATTATTTCTATTATTATTACTATTCATATTTCTATTATTACTATTATTATTTCTATTATTATTTCTATTTCTATTATTATTAATATTATTATTTATTACTATTATTTATTACTATTTCAAATATAAAAACACAACAGATACAAAAATACATTTATTCATATCCAAGATCTACAATCCGGGAGTAGTGAAACCTTCGCAGAGTTTTCACTAACTCCCATTCGACATATCGCCGATATCGATCGGCACAGCATGAGCATCCGATGATGCATTGGTATTCCGGCTCCATTTGTTTCATAGTTCTGTTGATTTTGACATCCCATAAAAATTGGTGAAATACCTCCATGATTCTTATTTGGGTTGAATAAAAAATCAAATCAGGGATGATTTCCGGTTCCCGATCCTTGATTACTTCAGCAATTTGCGGATAATAATATTTTATCCTATTGATCATGACTTCTAGATATTTTTCTAAAATAATAAATAGTAAATAATGTGAAAATAAAAATTTTAAATTTACCATAATCGTCAATATCTTTCATGAGATTCGCGGCGCTCGGAATTTTGTACATAGTGAAATAAATGAATTCAAAACAAAAACCGTTTGTTTAAATCAATCAATAACCAATTAGAAATTAACCAATTAGAAATCGACCAATGAAATTATCTCATTTCGAACATTGTCAACAAATTCTCTATACTCCAAATTTCTCAACCCCAACATGACAGCCTTTCCACTAGCAAACACGTTGACACAAATAGGGTTATATTTTAATAGTCTTAGTGCCGGAAACAATTCCGGTTCAAACATACAATCACATTTTTTCGACATGTTATATAGATTGATACTATGTCCCATATCCATAGTAACGGTAATTGATTGGATTATAATATTATTTATTCGATATTGTAATTTATTAATATCCAAGGGTTTCTTACATCCCATGATTCGGCATTTACCAGTCTTGAAAAATATTATCGGATATTTCCCGCTTCTATCGATAATTTGCTGGGGTTTCCCTGGTGGGAACCTCATATTCGATACATCAAAATTTCCTCGATAATTTATATTTGCTAACATTATTAAATCATTTATGAAAATTAGTCTTTATATACAAATTGAGCACGAGTTCATTAAATCATCGAATATAAACAAATACACATATATAAAATTTTTGAAATGGAATTAAGAAATGATGCAGTATACCAAATCGTTGGTCCGAGTGGTAGCGGAAAAACATTATTTGTTTGTAAATTACTAAAATCAAATTTATTCAAATCAAAATTCAACAGGATTTATTGGCATAAGGGTGCTGATGAAGAACATGGATTAACTCAATCAAGTTTCTGTAAATTAAAAAACATGAAAATTGTAAAGGGATTCGATAAAAACTGGTCCAGCCGATTAAAGAAAGGTGATGTCATTATTATCGATGATTTGTATCAAGAAGCAAATAAAGAAAAAGATTTTAATAATTTATTTACAAAGATCAGCAGACATGTCGGTGTAACAGTTATTTTCATAACAAAAAATTAATAACTTTTGTACCACTGATGATAAAAATTATTTTAATGGCTCAAAAGATAGATTTTCGTCTGGCCTTCAAAATGATGTATAAATATTTAAATAATTTTGAAAACTCAAAAAGTTCTGGGAAGTCAAAAGGTAGGTCACCGCTAGATCACTTAATAATATTTTTGAAAAATAATAATAATTTTAACCAAATTAGTGTCTGACTAAAAAATTAATAACTTTTGTACCACTGATGATAAAAATTATTTTAATGGCTCAAAAGATAGATTTTCGTCTGGCCTTCAAAATGATGTATAAATATTTAAATAATTTTGAAAACTCAAAAGTTCTGGGAAGTCAAAAGGTAGGTCACCGCTAGATCACGATAATTAAAACAAAAAAAAAAAAGTTCTTTGTTTCAATTACCTTGATGAGTCATTGTCTTTGTTAAAAATTTGACCTTGAAAAAAAAAATCTTAAAAAATTTTTTCCTGCCGGGGGGGGGGGGGGGGGGTGGGGGGGGGGGTAGGTGATCTAGCGGTGACCTGATCTAGCGGTGACCAATCCATCTACTATACACGTGTGCTATTTCTCACCATAGTGTTGTAATAAGCACTGTAAAATCGGTAGTTAGCTTTGTTGAATCAATTGTATCATTGTGAAAATATTTGTGATATTCAATAAAGTTTCCAGTGTTAATTGTTATTTGTGGGTCAACGAAAGGCACGCTTGGAGTCAGAAAAATAATAACAGTCTTAAAATCAGAAATACCTATTTTGTTTACTCGTACACTTCCTAAAATGGTCACTACTGTGGATCGACAATTCCGTCAACAATGCTCAAGAACTGGAGTGTAGAGATGACGGTTAGTCTCCATTTCAGAACACAGATCAACTGGAGTTAGATATTTATAAATGAACATGCTACTAATTTTACAGAATGTCGAAATCATCCTAAACACAGCCTTATCTACATCTTTAAGAATTTATTAAAGATCTATTAAGGATCAATTTTCATGAAATGAGTCGATGTAATTTGGAGTTGTTATAAAACTCTTTCTAAATGAAATATACTAAAATCAAACAAAATGAGATTTCCATGGAGTAGCACTGTCTAGCACTGTCCCATTTGTACTAACTCTTAATACAAAATATTCCCCTTCGAATCTTCAACTGAAATAAATGTGTTTTTTACTTAACAGTACATTTTAATATTAACAACATTTTAATATTATTTATATAATTGAAACTAAAAGATATTATAATGTCAAAATGAAAATTTACTACACAAAATGACAATAGCTCCATATCAGCCCACTCAACCACGCCATTTAGTGTCAGATTTGAATATTTTTTCAATTATATGCATAATTCGAAAGATGTCAAAATTGATAATAGACATATTTCTTCTGACAATTTCCATGTCATTTTATGACGCGAAAAGTTGCAAATCAAATTTGATATCATTGTGGAACAAATGTAATAAATGGATTAATTTAGAGAATGAAATTTGTTTTAACAACCGCAACAATTTCAACAAAATTTGCGCAACTTTTCAAAAAGAAATTTCAACCCAATGCCAACTAGATTCTAATTTCGATAATAACAAGTGCAAATATTTAATTTCTACTTTATGCTATGAATCCTATGAAAATTTTGATATTTCTTGTCAAATATCCAATGGAAAAATTTATATTAAATGCAAAAAAATTTATAAAAATAATGAGAATACTTGCTTTTCACTCTCTCCTCAATCCGTTACAACTTGTGGCATCATTAATAAAAGATTCAGAGCTAATTGTGTCAATACTTACAAGGATATTGAATTAACGAAAAGATAAATGATGCAGAATTCACTGAGAATCGTAAAAATAAACATCAACTTAACAAAGATTATTTGGTCTTGAAAAATATAATAAAGCAAACTGAAATAACAATGAGTACTGGTGATGACCACACTGGAATTCATATCCAGCCCGTACCTTTCCATCCCAATGCTACCGACAATATTGTGAAAAAGAGTAAAATGAAATTGTCGAAATTTTGATTATTTTTTTCATTTATTTGTTGAATTTTTTATTTTCAGTAGAAATTTAGGAAGTTCCGGTGACTAGCATGCAGTTAAAGCTTTTTTTAAATGTTTCACATTTTGTCGGACGGTAAAGGACAATAAAATTTTTTGATCCGCAGCTTTTGGAGGTGGAAATTAATTTTACGAAATTAGGGAACAATAAATTAATTGAGATTTAAACTTGTGGAGAAAAACGGTTTGTTGTGTACTGAATAATACATTATTTCAAATGATTTGCAAATATTTTAGAATATTATCTCATAGTGCTCTTTATCATGTTTTACAGTCATTTCATTACAGTTCTGATTGTATTATGTTTTCCTCAATATTTGCCAGCAACTGACAATTCGGTGCGAAAATATTTTTAGAGTTTAAATTCATAGGAGAATAGATGGAAAACGACTATATCCTAAGAACAAAAAACCGCTTCGACATTTATTCCTCCGTTATCATTTCTTTGGACCATTATCACTAGTGTAATAAAACTTAGAAACTTCTGCTACAACTTTTCACCGAATTGAATTATTATTATCAATGAGATAAATATGAATTTTTCGAAACACACATAGTTTGAACTATAACAACGATATTTTTAAACCACCGTCAAATCGAAAATTTTGGCCTTTCAAAGGTGTTGACCTTATCCTGAACCGCGTGGTCTCCTCGCTTGGTCGGGAGTTCTCCATTTCCCAGGTGTCCAAGACGGGCACTTCCACCTCTCGGTCTCTGTATTGGGCCAGGTCATCAGCCCAGTCTTCGTCGACGAAATTCTGACATTCTTCATCTGTGCTAGGGATGAGACTCTTGCAAATATCCTCTTCGGATCTTCTTAATTTTTCAATGGCTACTCGGATCTCATGAACTGCCAGAGCACGTGCCAGTCGGACCGTTTCAGCAATATCATAGAATCGGCCCGATCCTATGTTCGTGTGCTAAGTCCTGCCTCTCCACTTGAGTGAGATTAGGGCTTCCTTTTGTATCCACAAA
>CAUHTR010004858.1:0-32933 GCA_959609185.1 Schmidtea polychroa | reverse complement strand
AATGTCAGTAAAGAAAGAACTTTTGAACATAAGCAAAGTTTCACTCTTGTTAATTTTAGGCAATGTAGTACTACAGTATCTTTAGATATTTGTACTTTTTGAACCTTAACCATTTTGCGCATGTTGCACAGCTTGTTAAACAGTTTTTAAAAATCCAAGCGCGAAATTAGTGATAAGAAATGAAGTGTTCAATATATATCTATCTCTCGGACAAAGCCTGCATGATTAGATTCCGCTCTGTGCCCGCAAGATTAATGAAAACCTGAGTACATAGTACAATACTAAATTTGTTTCAAATTTTCCTAACTTTAGACATTATGTCATTTTGGTTCAAAAGTCCGTTTGCATCCCTGGTTAAAATAATAATTTCATTTATTTGTAAATAATATAAATTTCTTGTTACAAACATATTTCTTAATTCTTCAGATGCGAGATGCGGATAAATCCAAATCACCATACACAGCTCTCAAGTGTGATATGCGGATTTATCCCACATTACGTGGAATAATTATGTAGAATATGTAGGAATAACTATTTAAAATAATTATAAACATAAAAAAATCTCAATTATATCTTAAACTTTTTTTTGAAGGATAATTGACACATTTCTATGAAATTTAATTCCCCACTTCAAGGGTTAAACTTTAACCGTTAAAGAATTCCAATATATTATTTTTCTCAAAAAATAATTTTGCCTAGGATTCACGTGAAACTGGTTATAGCACTTCTTAGAAATAAGGATTAATTCTATTGTGAAATAGTTAATACAAGGAAATAATAACATTTATTCTATAAATTTCCTGAAATATAAAACCTATCTGTTATTGTATTAATTAAATCAGTGTTGTCCAAACTGTGTGCCGTGGCGGGTGCCCAGGTGTGCCGTGAATGTTTATTTAGATTCTAAATCTCATTAACTATGTTTTATGAATTTTTCATTCACTAATTTTTCTAAATTTCAAATTTTTTACATTAAATTTATTTCAAGTAAATAAGTTTTTCATTTCTTATTAAAAGATTAGTAAAAGTGCAATAAAAAATTGCAAATAAAGAAAAACAAAAATTTAGGTGTGTCGCGAAAATTTTTAATTCAGCCAAGTGTGCCGTGGCTCAAAAAAGTTTGGACAACACTGAATTAAACCAATCAACGAATTTTCCAATAATAGTATCTATGTCATTAGAATCAAATTCAAATAGATTTCATTAAAATTCAATTATTTCTCATATATTTTTTCACTCTGATATTTGTGTGATTTCTTGTGTAAAACTAGTTTCGAGCTTATTTGACTCATATGTATCATAGTTTCATTAAAAGATTTAAGATTTGTCAGAAAAAGGTTGTGCGCAAGTGTTTGAATATTGGAAGTTAGACATTTTTAAATTTGAAATATTGATTTCTTTTTTGTATTTAAAGTTTAAAAAGCGTTACATTATTCTTTTTAATGAAATCATCAATGGTATCAAAGGAAATTGTGTACAAGAATTCTGAAGTATGGGCAAAAAATATGTCAAAGCGGATCTTCTCAATACATCATTCAACGAAATTAAATTCGTGCTTTTATGATGCTGGTCAAGTATTCAAATGATTATTTCAGACACCACGGCTGTTAATATTGGCCTCAAAATAGGGTTGTGAAAAAAATCAGATGGAAAGGTTGGAGAATGGCTTGCCAGAACCACAATACATAGGCTTCCAACATCACATTTTAGACCGTATATTGAAGCACATTCTGGACTTTTTTATTATTGTTTCGTGGACGAAGTGATACAAAAGTATGATGGACTGAAGCTTGAATACAGTGTACCTAAAAGAACAAGAAAATCCTGAATGGAGAGATGACTATCAATTCTTGTTTGAGCTATGTAAAGGTTATAGAATTTATTTACTTTCTTTTGTCCTGATTGGAGAAGCAGGCTGGAAGTTGTGAAGTTAATAGCGGAATTGAAGGACACTTACAAACAATATAAACATCTCAATCTGAAATTTGTCGCTACTAACAATTTGTTATCTAAAAATCTTGACATGCTTCTTCAATTTTACTCTCTCTATATTACTCTCTATCGCGTTAGATTAATTAATTGATTGTGCCACGCAAATTTTGTGAGGTCAAATTAACCTATTTTCCGTGATCGAATTGAGCTGAAATTTGGTAAGTAAATTCGTTGTCGAGAACATTGCATGCCATTAAAATTTAATAAAATATAGTAACGTAATTATATCTAAAATGTGTTGAAATTAAGAGAGTGAAATATAGAGAGTTTCAAAACCATGTTTTCTATGGTTGATTTTTACTTGCTAATAATGAAATAAAACAAAAAATTACTGTGTGCGCAACGTTTTTCAACCATTAATGTTGAAACAGTGAATTCCTATAACAGGTTATAAAACGCATCCAGTCTTACCACAGGCAAACAAAAACAATTCAAAAATTTGTTTTTTTCATAACCCTAGTGTACACTGCCGAATAGATACAGTGTAGATACATTTTAGTAACATTTAGTCAGAAACACAAAATAAATGGAAAATATATCTTTCAAAATCATAAACTAGCACACAATTTTAATTACAATATATATGCTTTGTTATCTTTTCTATTTAACCACAAAATATGTCAGGTGAATGTCTTACCAATTGTCTGTTTATAGCAGATTTAATTTGGAAATGATATAGGAATTTCTCATACGCCTTATTTAAGATAAAAAATGTAATTATATTCATTTGATAAAAGATGCATGATGGGCCGGACCCTAAAGTTATTGGTTTCGATTCCCAGCGGAATTGAGTTTTATACACGATATCGATGACAGCCAAATAATCTTGAAACTACTCTACCATGAAATATGTTTTGAGTATCACTTTAAAAATAGATAAATTGTTTGAAAATTGGCACTATTTGAAGATGATACAAAAATAAGATACCAATTGTGGTTTTATTTCCCCCCTCGGCATTTATTATATAATATATAAAGAGGAAAGTTTGTTTGTTTGTTTCCTATAGAATCCCCACCGTTGGACCTAGGATGCTGAAATTTTGCACGTGGCCCTCAGTTGACTAGGGTACCCTTTGTTGGTTTTTTGTCTATTCGGTCAGCAATTTACCATATAAATAATAATTGATTATATGCTTGCTACTTGCAGTTGACAGTAATATAATTTAGTCAAAAGTTATCAAACCAGAATTCAAACATGGAGAATTTGAATTTTATTTGATTAGTGAACCGTTTGCAATTGGAAAAATATTGCCAGTTACTTTTCGATTTAAATTGGAGTGCGTTTTCGATTTTACAAATTGAAATTTATTCTGGAAGCTTTTCTTATTGTGAATTAAACATGGAATTGAAGCTGTTATAAAATTAATACTGAATGTAATAACATCATTAAACAAAAAATTAATTTAAATGAATTATTTATAATAAATGTAAACTCGGGCGAAGCCGGGTACACAGCTAGTATAGTATATAAAAGTTTTATATTTTGCATAGCACTTAATTTATTGATTGTATTCTAAAATGTCGCTAATGTTCATTTTACCTATAAGGTTTCATATAAATGTTTCAATTATCGATTATATCTTTATTTGATAAATTCCATCATGATACAATTATTACGTACTCAGGAATTTGAACTAGTCGACCGAAAAGAACTAGCTCCTCTTCATGAATTGATTGAACGCTTAACCGCAAACAGCCAAACAGACCAATCAGCTCAATTATCGTGTGCCGAAACCAGTGATAAGTCTTCCATGAATAATATCCATTAATGATTGGACAATTATTTCATATCTTGTTTTATCAAATTCAGTGATTTTACAAATGTTCAATTTCACCGTTTGAGATTTAATTTTGATCTATTTTATTAATATTATGTGCTTCGAGAGTTGCGATTTAGAATTCAGTTTATTGACTTACATCCGCCACACAACGATCATAATTATTATTATCATCATTATCTTATTGTGCAATTTTTTGATTTATTACTTGATTGGTTTAGACTGTATTATCATTGTTTATCGTTCATATCCAGACATAGAAATTTGTATTTTCAATTATACATTACGGATTTACTTTTAATTTTATTTTGAGATTTTTTAAATCATTATATGTAATAACAATAACTTTTTGAACTAAGAAATTTCACTTGCAGTGCATTTGTCTCTGCTGAATTGACTGGACCGTATTTGGCAGCCGTAATAAATGATCTGGAAACTTGATATCCGCAATAATCTTCTTTAAATTAAAATTAAATAAACTGATCGAACTTACCTGGAATCAAATATTTTTTTATTAACCCCTTTACCGTCAACTTCTTTTTCTGAAATCGACCCTTAATTGGCGACTTTATTTGCGGCTATAAAAAAATTAATCTTTTAATTATTTTTCAAACATCTTTATCAACAATAACGAATAACAGTTAACTGATTAATAACAAATAAAGCAGTTTTTAGTATTGTTGTAAAGTAATGAGTAGTGGATAACAAGGTACTGAATAAGATGAACAATTGTTTTGCAAGTTTTTCTGTCTTTTGCTCCAACCTTTTCTAAGAATTTTTTTGTATTGTCTTCAATTTTATTTATCTGACACACTAAAACAGCATAATAATAGTTGTGATGATTTAGCCTATAGCGATGGGGTAATAAAGCTACATTGAGGTTTGAAACGTTTTCTGAGATTTCATGGGAAATGTTTTTTGTATAATTTTTTATTTTGTTTAGCCCTGCCATAGCAGTCTAGTGTAGCCTCAGGCATGGTTATTATGGTTTGATGTTTCTAAATGACCTAGAACGACGTATTTACGTTTAGCCGAGTATACTCGGGTCTACCATGCTGCAGTACACTTTCAAATATATAAAACGAGTTAACTCGGGTCTACCGGTTATCAGCCGGTTTCGGCTTGATGAGTATCCTCGGGTCTACCGGTAAAGGGGTTAATATATCATAATCAATTATCAAAATGACATAATCAATTATCACAATAGTCATATTTGGCTAGATATTTCAATTCACCGATTAATTTAAACATTTGATGGTTTTTTTTTAAAATACTATAAATTAAGATTTTTATTTACTTTTACTGACTCAGTTCTTAGATATAAAATGAATGAACTCCCAAGAAAATATAAATTTGTTGATACCAAATATATAACACAGCGATATCAAACTAAATATAAATTATAATCTCCTGCTGTACATACAAATAAGAGCACTACAGCTATAGAACTCACTAAAATGGTTCTTGCCACTGGAAAAATCTTCACATTTTGATTTTATAAACCTTTTATTTTTATTAGCTTTATCATTGCTTTTACTCTTGTTTAATTGTTGGCCAATGAATTTTAGTACAAATTTTAATACTTTTGTTTCAATTTGTCAATTATTTCCTCTATGCTAGTCCACAGCTTTGGCATAAAAGAAGTGACTGTGACTTGATCTACCTTAATTTCGGAATTAATTTTGATGTTTTATAAAATAACAATTCGTAAATACTTTGACCTTAAATATGTTTTATTTTACTTTAGGTTTTTAGGGTCTTGAATTATTAATATTTATTATTTTGTTTAGATCAGTGGTCGGGGAACTATTTTAGCCATTATCCCAAAATATTTTTTTGCGTAGGTCGCTAATACCCTTACATACTGAAAAATAAAAAAACAAGGGACATGTATATTATTTATTGAATTGGAATTTTTATAAAATCTGTAAACATAAACAAAATTCAAACGCCTTTACGTTTAAGAAAAATGATGTTGTTTCAATTTTGCTAAAATTACTTCAAAATATGACGTGAGCGCAATTTGAATACAATACTCGGCATTCAGAAGATTTCTGTTCTTCATTTTTACGTTTAATAAAGTCGAAAATCCTTGTATCGCAAAGGTTTGTTGTTACAATTGTCAGCAACTTTATTATGGAATCCTAGTATGCAATTTTAAAAGACTTTGCAGATACTGACATTCAAAAGGACGACAAATCCCTTTTGTTCTCAAATTGAATGCATGCTTAACAATTACATCGGAGTTGAAGAAGCGGTTCTGCAAATTCTTGAGGCTCTCCTGGTATGTTAGATACTTCAAACTTGAAAAGATTAACAATCCAACTGACAAAATGCCTGTCTAAACCTGGAAAGTAATGAGAGAACCGTTCTTTGAGTCTGGTTTTGTAACGAGTATGTGTTGCAGAAAAAATAATTAACAGATTCGCAGCACAAATAACATCCAAATTAAAATGCACAATTTACTCTGACTTTAACCTTTTAACTGCTGAATATTGAATAAATAGTGAGTAGGTATATGCTAATATCATAGGTGACCGGTTGTTAAATGAACACGCATATTTTTATTATTTTAATCATTTTGATGAATATTTTATGTTCGTTTAGGAAATTTTATGGAACTCCAGGGTTCTGTGGAACACATTTTGAATATCCCTCCTTAGGTCACTCTTAACATTAAAAATCACTTCGTAACTAAATCTGTGATGTGAACGTATCTGTATTCAATTAAAAATTTTATTATGCATTATTTCATTTGGAGAATGTTTGTTACTGATATACAATTAACTAACAAATATTTATTTATAGTATAATGAGAAGTGGATTTTCAGGCATCCAAGATCTTGAATATTTTTATAGGAGAGAGGGGTTTATAAACTAATATTTTAGGGGTTGTTGAAAAAGTAATTTGAAAAGAACCGATAAAGTGTTTATTCGTTTGCCATTTAATATAATATATTGTTGAGGATACCTAAATAACAATTTATAAATAAATAAATAAAATTACCTGAGGGGAAGATCGTCATGAAAAACGGGACGATCTATGGAAACTCAGAAAAGAAAACGGAAGTAAAAAGAAATGAGAAATGAGAAAGAGGAATGAAACAAAAGAAATTAAACAAGAAAATAAAAACCAATGTCAGTACTAATTAATTAGTACAAAAAGTAAAAGGAATTTCGAAATCGGGAAAAAAGGAAAACAACAATATTCCTTATCTCGACATCTTGCCAGTGATAACGTAATTGCCGGGAGAAAGCGGTTGAACAAAAAAAGGAAAAAGGGAAACTATCTTGACAGCTGTCAGAGATAAAAATGGAACAGTCGGGGAAGGCAGGAGAAAGAAAGTGGGAAAACATTTGATTATCTTGAGTGCCTCAATATAAGTAAGCTATATAAAGAGAAACTATCGAAGACAAAATTAGACAAAAGCGAGACAAAAAATGACGCGAAATTGAGACGAAACGTGATAGACAATCTGGGAGAAAAACTTGGGAGAAAATTATTGGGAAAATTTAGACAACGTTGGACGAAACGTTATTGGAGGAACGATTTGTGAAAAATAACTGTAAAGAAAACGATTGTGGAGAATAATTATTGGAGAAGAGTTGAAGAAAAGAATTAATTGAAAAATAAAACGAAAAGAAGTTACTTGAGTATTTGAATAAATTGGTGAAGAAGGTCAAAGAAAACAACCAGTTCAAAGTCCCAGTTGATAAACCAATCAGTAATTTGTGATCTTTTAATCCGTTGTTATACGCAAGTGCTATTCCTCACTGAGTGTTGTAATAAGCATTGTATAGTCACCAAGCAGAGTGTTGAATTTATTATCAATGTAAAGTGAAAGTTTATTTGTGATTATCAATAAAGATTTCTGTTGTCAAGTGTTATTTGTGGATCAGTCAAAGACACGCTTGGAGTCAGAGTAACATTAAAATTTATCACCAACTCAATAACCCAACAATATTAAAATAAATGAGACTCAAATTTTAAAATTATATTTATTGTTTCATGATGATCACTTTTTATTAATTTTTTTATTCTATGCTTATATGATCGTTTATTACTGTTTAATTGTTGTCTTATTACCATGTGTATTAATTAATAAAAACTTGATTTATTTGTCTTGTTATTTATATTTGTATTAATAAATAAAATTTAATTAATTAATAAAATTTAGAAATATGGGATTTTAAGAATTTAGATATATTTATGAATTTCAGTACCCCTATGTAAAATACCGATGTAAAATTAATGTCAACTTTATAAATACTTTATAAAAACTTAATAAATAAAAAAAGGTCGTGAACCACTGGTATAATGAAATTGGAATTCAATTCACATGTTTAGAATTAGATAATCTATTGAATTCTGCACTTGATAAATATTATTATAATAATTGAATATATGCAATAGTCTAATATGCTTTATTAATATAATAATATAAAATATTTATCTGACATAACTAATCATAAAGACCGATCACAATCACAACGTTCAATAATACTAATGTGTAGCACATATTGATTGAATTAGATTGCTCTTTAATCAATAACATTCAGTGCTTCACTGTGCTTCACTGTGCTATATATTGTCAATTCCGATAAATCTGGAACAATACTTATTATATAAATTCTAATATATTCACGCTTAAAGTGATAAGCATCGGTCTCGTAAAGGAACAGTTGGAGCGACCTGGCTTGTTCTTTTTCTGTTTAAATAAAATGAATTAAATAACATTTAAATTATATCAATTATTCAATCTTTAGGGTTTAATCAGTACTGGGCTTAGTCAGTTATTCAAATATAAATATTTTAAATTATAAATTTGGTATTTTTAATAACTCATTGACAATGTCATTTAATATTGTGATGTAATTAAAATGTGATATTTGATTTTCCTAACCGTTACCCTATATTATGTAATGCCTCCATGTGTGATTTATTATTTTTGATTGTCTGGGTCCTCAAATTATGTCACTGATTATTATTTCCCAAAAAGCTATTGTGTTGGTGTCGACACACCGGGTACCACAATTTCTTAAATAAAGTTTTTGGAATTTATCAATTATTCTTATTCTTTACAAATATCATTGTTAAATTTTCATAATTATCGAAAATATTTTTCTTGTTTTATTTTTTAAAAACTTTAAATATTATTATAAGAACTTTTTTTTCTAATTTCACCACTGATTTTTTCCCATTGTATTTATTAAAAAGAACTTGAAGACTATAAATCAGTAAATATATCGATGTTTTTGATATATTTACTGATTTATAGTCTCCAAGATCTTTTTAATAATTATAAATATTAAAATATAACTATTAAATTATTTATTTTTATTTACTTAAAAATTTATTAGCTTTAAATTATGTAAATATATTTATAGATTATTTAAAGTGTCATAGATAAAATTTATCAGTTTTTAATCCGAAATTCTTCCCATATTTCTCGTCAAAAATGCGCTGTTGTATAAATTATAATTTCCAAATATAATTATTTTAAATAATTTTTAAAATAATATTTAAAAATCAAAACATGCATTATATGTAATTTATAAAAATTCGAGTATTTATTGTATCCATAATAAATTGAACTAGAAACAATTAAAATTTTGATGATAAAATATATTTAACAAAATATTTGAAATCTAGATGATTTCATACTATTATTGTCCATTATACCATTAAATACAAAATTTTAAAGTCTCTCATTTGATAGTATTAAAATATTAACTTAATTCCTCGAGGATACTTTATATATTTACTAATAGTGCTAGGACAAAATGTCATGGGGTCAAAATGTTCTTTGCCATTTTGCCAGGTCATAATTTTATTAATGTATGTTGAATGATATTCAAAAAATACCCTATAAGATATTTGTATGCAATTCTGGTAAATGTGGTGAATATTCTCCTGGTCAAATGGTTAAAATATGTCCATTATCATAATGGGAAATAGTAAATAGCATTTTGCAATTTTGGCCAACTTCCACATATCGCCTGCTTATGGAATCAAGTAACAAAAAAAGTAAGACAAAATCGTAAAAAATAAAATTTATCTCTTGCAAAATGCAAAAAATTGGTACGTTGGTCTACCGATTTACTTATATTCTCAAAATATATAAATTCAATTAAAATATTTAATTAATTAATTTATTAATTTTATTTTCAATTTAACATATTGTTTGAATTGCATAAAAATGCACAAATAAATTAAAAAGTGCAAAAAATTCAAAGGCGAAGCAAATAAAACTCAAAACCTTGGATTAAAAATAAAATTAATTAAAATCAGAAATCAATATTTTGCGCCAAAAGTTAACGACGAATATATTAATTAAAAATTGATGGGAGGTTCCCAAGTAAGATTATTGCAAAAATAAAGACTAATTAACTAATTAATTAATTATTCAAAGACTTTACTGTCAATACCGAATCGTTCAAACTTTATGATGTTCCATAAAATTGAGAATTAATAAGAATTTCATATTTAAAAATTAGAACCTCTTTAGAGCTTGGATCAATTACAGTTTTGGAAACCGCGGTTTTAGTTGTGATTAAATCGATAATCAGCTGTCAACCAAACAGTATATAAGGAGAAGCAAAGACAAAATAACTACACGACAGGACAATCAAATCAAAAATATCGCACCAACAGCAGATTTTAAAGAAGACAAATTTCTCAAAGAACCTGAAAAAACTATAGAGAAATTAGAAAGTATCGGGAAGTCATTGAATATACTCAAAGTATCAATCCTTCGAATCGTCATAGAATAGTTCACCTTTGGTAAACTTACTCAATTGTTTTCATCAAAAATTGAACTTGGGTATAAATGCATCATTTCTTTGAAATTGTGATATAAAGAAAATAAACTTTACTATTTCATGGGTTCTGTGTGTTTTAATCAAAGGGACGCAAGGAGACAGAAAATCAAATACTACCAGAACAATAATATCAAAATCATGTTATATTTATAACTTCAAGGTTGACAGTTTATGGTCATTTTAAGCTTTTTTACATACAATTTGTTCTATATGCTTGATAACCACGTGCTCTTACAAAGGTTTGTTCTCAAAAAATATACAAATTTATAATTTTTATAAAATTAATATCAAAAAATGAAATATAAACTGAAGAATGTATCCAAACAAGGAGTAAAATGAAACTAATTAATTAATAATGAAATAATTAATTAAATAATTGATATGGCGAGGTTCTGAATGTTTATTATAGCCTACACCGTAAAAATGGTTTCTTGAAAATATAAAACTTTATTTTAAAATCTTAACTTTTGGGTTGATTAAATCAATTTAACTTAGACTGGCACTAAATATCAGGGGAGGCATTGTGGTATGCAATACAAATGCAGGTTTTTGACTTTATATCTACAATTTTGTTAATTATAACATGCAATCGTATTAATAAAATACGTGATGTGGATAAAAGTCATTAGACTTGTAAAAAATGAAATTAATAAATTCATTAATTTTAAACACAAAACAATGAAAATCTATTGATAAATATTATTGAATTTATTTTACCTAGTGAACGTTCATTGACATTGTTTACGGCGTGTTTTTAAAAAATGTACCACCAAGTCAAATTTCGCAGTGTTTGAGGAAGACTGAAAAGAAGGACATACTTTATCAGCTGCACCAAAGCATATGAAAATGAAGTACTAGATAACGGAGGATGACATGCCATTGAGTTTTTATATTCTATACAGCAAAACCATTATTAATAATTGGATTAGAAAGTTTTCCTCTGGTAAGGACAATGTGTTTGTTGAAGAAAGATGTGCACGACCCCTGGAAATAGGCGTGGAGAAATTCAAAAATTGAAATGAATGAGAGTTGAATTACTCACAGAGGAATTGTCAACTAGACTAATGTAAATAAAATGATGTGCAGAACATGCTGGAGGGCATTAGAAACATAAAATTATGCAATTGATTCATCCCACGTTTTTTTGGCAGCAGAGGTGCGAGAAAAGCGAATGTAAAAATGTCAAGGAAATTGGACCTATTTCAAGCCCTAGAGTTATAATATTATAAAGAAGAATGAGATGCCATTGAGTTTTTATGTTCTATACAGCAAGCATGATTCTCATGAATGAATGCTTCCAGAGTAAAAGCCACCTAAAATGCTTTGGTGAGAGACATATTACCGAAAATGTCTCGTGCTCAGCATGTTTTGGGATGCAAAAGGTGTGATCAAGACTACTTTTACTCCGGGAATCATCGAAGCTCATTACTACTGAGCACTGTTATTGATGTAAGAAAGTTGCAACGGAAGCTCAGGAATCAAGATGTCTATCTCTTTCATGACAACACACCAGTTCACATAGCTCACATTAATTGTGGATGCAATCGTCAAAAAATGCTTCTTGTAGGTTTAAAATGCAAGATTTCTTCAATGATAAGGATACAAATTTCTTCGAAAATGGTCTCTTTCAGTGGTAAAGAGATAGAAAGCAGAAAGTAGTTACTTAGAAAAATTAATCTACGTATTTATTTATTAATTATATTTATATTTATGAATGACTCTTTTTTATGTAAAACTTTATTCACACCACGTATGCTCGGTGGACTGATGCCACCATAATATTGATATGTTGATATGAAATGATAAAAAATTCTAGATCGAGTGCAATTTTTCAGTTCATTGGCACATCTGATCTTATTTTAAATTGATTTCTGCTTTTTACCTTTTTCTACTTTGCCTACTGAGGTCAATAACCATGCCAGCAAAAATATTTCGAATCGAATTAGATCTACAAAAAATGCATGTTTTATACCTATTTTTATTATTTCTAAGAAGCCTTAAGTTTTGAGATAGTAAATAAAAATATTATTATTATTATTATTATTATTATTATTATTATTATTATTATTATTATTATTATTATTATTATTATTATTATTATTATTATTATTATTATTATTATTATTATTATTATTATTATTATTATTATTATCATTATCATTATCATTATCATTATCATTATCACCGTTTTTCGGTGAATTGATCGAACGTCCTCATTAAGTAGATAAATACTCAACTTCATTTTGAAAATGAAAGTAATGATCCTATTTTTGATGTCGAATTTAATATGTTGTCAAATTCGGAAGGTGAAAAATCAGATCTAAGCACACTGATCAAAAACATGTTGGTATTACCTTATTCTGAAGGTTTCAGATAATTCAAGCATAAGGTCCTTAAACATAGGGTTAAAGTTCTTGAGAATTAAAAAATAAGTATTGCTGATTTTAAGATCTTGTTGAAGAGTTTGAGTAATTACTGGGAACAGTAACGTGCGAGGCGTTGTTGATTAGATCTTTAAATCCTATAATTAATATTCAAAGTACCCAGTCAACAGGGATTTTGAATGTATGTAAATAATTTAACTTGTATATTTAATATTTGGGATGATGTTGTAGTTTGTAAAAATTTTGTATAAAAATAATTTTTAATTTTTAAATTATAAATTTATTTTTTATATTAATTTTAAAAAAAGATTTTTTGTATGAGAATGTTAACAATTTTGTGCGTTTTTTAAATTAAATTAATTTTTATATGATTAAAAAAATGTATTTTTCTAAATTTTATTAAAATATCTTTTTGATACAGTTTGATTACGATTATTAGATTGTTAATTGGTTTGAATATTCTTATTTTCATTTAGTTTTGAATAATACGATTCTTAGCCTGAAGGAAACTTTTAAACGGTCGAAATATATGGCAATGTTATAATTTAATATACTTAGTTGGCGATTTTCTATTATAAAAACTTTGCCTTCGTTCTTTGATTAATTATTATTATTTATATTATTATTATTATTATTATTATTATTATTATTGGTATTATTATTATTATTATTATTATTATTATTATTATTATTATTATTATTATTATTATTATTATTATTATTATTATTATTATTATTATTATTATTGTACATTTTATTTATTATTTTAAAGTTAATTCTTTAAGGCTTCCTAAAATTTCGGTTGCAAAATTTTATACAATAGTTTATTTTTAATAGTTTATTTCTTTATATTATTCATTAAAGAAATGGGAGCATCTTTTTTAAAAATTTTTATAATCGCAAATATTACCTGACTATGTTGTTGATCATAGATCCGTAATTATCTATTCGACGTCGGCTATCCTTTCGTCTTATATTCTGGCCAGCACTAAGATAATTTAAATCTACGGATACACCACGGCTTCGTGCAAAATTGCTGGAAATTTCAATTTCTTCATTTTCTCTATCTTCATCAGTAATTATTTCTATATTGTGATTCGCCTTTCCAACGCAACAACAGAGAATGTCGACGCATTTCTTTGTGATGTATTGTTTTCTTATGTTACTTATATTTTTATCGTGTATAACATCATCTTTATATAACGAATAACTATTGGATTCAGGACAAGAATTTATAAAGTCCCAGAATGCATCAACTACACCTCCATATGCTTCTTGTTTCTAAGTAAATAATTACATTCTTAAACTACTGTCATTTATAAGTAGTAAAACAAAATTAAAATATGAATTTTAACAATTTGATATCATCAGATATTATTACTTTTCGAATCCTTATTAAAACAATTAAAAATAATAATTATTAATATCTAAATACAATTAGATTATGAGAGAAATATTTTCATTTAATAATGAAAATATAAAATAATGAAATTGCAATTTATTCAGTCTAGTTGAGTCGTTGAACCCTTAAGCTTACAAATAAGCAGGAGCATTATTTTTCAAGAGTAACCACAATTTCAATTTGATGGAATAGTTTAGAATGATAAATGGGTATTAATTAACCCTTTAAGTACCAAAGAGCGCGAATTGCGCTCCTGCTCCAGCGCAAACTAAAACAATCTCTATTTCATATTCGATTCTTCTTTATTATTTTTTTTATTTCGAAAGTTCGTTAGAACTTATAGCTTCCGAAAAAGTAGAAATGAAATTAAAGCTAATAACATTCAAAATGTTGAAAAAATTCAGATGAGAAATAGTTAGGAAACTGGCATAAGACTGTTTTCATACATCGGTTTATATATTATAAATTTAAACAATTTTATGTATTTAAACAAAATCGAGATTTTTATTAATTTTAATTCTTTTTCTTAATTTTAATTTATTTTAGATGAGAATTAGCAATTGTTATTAAATAGTTTATTTAATTTTAAATGAATTTACTTTTTCCAATTGTTATATTGAATCTTTTTTGTGTTTATTATTTATTTTGTATTGGTGTTTATTTGATAATTATTCATTTAAAATTTTAAATTTAGCTTGATGTGGTTACTATACATTAAGTAATCGATGTTAATTATACAAAGTTGTCAAATTCTCGAAGACATTTCGAGCAGAGTGTTTAAGTGGAAATAAATTGTCTGGAAAAGAACAGAATAGAATATTGTTGGATTTTATTTTCTCAATAACAAACTCCTAACCCTATATAGATTTATTGACACCAAATTTTACAACACAAAATATAATACTGAGCTCCAAAATTTGTAAATAATTTGTAAGTAGTTAAAGAACAATACCCTACAAGCCAAAAATACACAGTGGCTACGAAATTCGATAGTGAAATGATTCTGACAATGGAATAATTTTCATTTCTTTATCTCTTTTTCAGCAACCTTCAATTCATTTGTTTATTTTGTATAAAAATAGTCTTTCGTTTTTTCAATTTTATTTTTGTGGTAGTAATTTCTCGTCACGATCACTTTTACTAAGTTATTCATTAATCCAACAATCCTTTTTTCATGTCCGTTCACAGATTTGGGATTCAGGAAATGATTAAGGAAGTAATTTCATATTTTAGAATTTGATTTTGAACCGTATTTCAAAAACAATTCCGTAAGTACATTTTTTAATATAAGTTGAGAATTAATAATAAAAGTAATATATTGTAAATCTTTATTAATTACCTCGCTTCAACAAGTATTTCAGAAATTTTTAAATATGAAGAAAACATCGGTGAACCAATGAAGAAATGAAGAGAAATAATTATTTTAGAAATATGAAGTAAAAGAATATCTAGGAAGAGATAAAATAACTAATCGAAAACATTTCAAATAAGTTGAAAGTATAAAATAAATTGTGAGTTTACTACTTGGAAAATCGAGATTAGCGGCATAGAATGCAGAAATGACATACAGAAGAAATTAAATGTTTCCAGTGCAATCAAACAAATCATAAACCATAATACAAGAAATTTATAAATAAATAAACAAGAAAAGTATTCCTCGTTTTAGAAAATTCCGGATGAAAGTCCCAATGGAAAGTTTCAATATTTCAAAAAGTAATATTATAAGGTTTGAATTAATTGAAATCGGGTATCTAATTTTAGTGCATATAATGCTACTTAGAATATTGGAAGTAAGTAGTTTCAATAGTTATATACATATTTTGCATAGTACTAAAAAGTTTTTTTAAGAAATTTTAATGTCAATATAGAAATTATAATCTTATAAACGTTTGGAAATTTTTCTGTTAATGAAATGGCGTGAAACGCCGAAAGAAGTTCATCAATTTGCTGACAATCTTCGTTGTGTTCCAAGCCTTGAAGTTACAGCATTTTACTTTTCTGAAAGATTATTTTCATCAAATCTTTAAAATTCTCATTGCTTCGCACGAGTTGGGACTTTTTAAAATAGCAATTAAGAAACAGGAAAGCGAGGAAAGATCAGCGTTGGATATTTTTAATATTATGACTAGTTTGATACAAAAGTTGCAAATCAGATATAATGAACTAATTTTGGCAACCAAGTTTGCTAGCACCTTAAAACATGTAACCTCCAGGAATTACAATTTGTCAAAAACCGACCTTTTTTCCAAATAATCCAGGATTGAAAAAGAAACTTTTTATTAAAATATTTCTTTATTTCTTCATCAATTTATAATATTTGAGAAAAATCAAAGCATTCAGAAATTTATCCGACAGTCTTGACAGAACATGACCATATGACCCGAACCAGACCAATGTTTTCAAGTTTATAAAACTATAGATCAAATAATTACAAAAATTCAAAAATTATACAAACTTTTGGTTCGATATTTATCAATAAAACTTGAATTTATTAATCTATAATCTTTCCTAAGGAAGGAAAAAGAAATTGGAAATAGTCTATCAATGGTTTAGATAAAACATTTTAGTTATAATATTAATTTAATTATGATGTATTTAATGTAAAGACATTTAAAAGGTTTATAAATATTTCATAAATAACTAATTCGTTTTGAAAACAGCTTTTTAATTTGAATTCAACATGTGACTACTCTAGAATATATAATATGTAATAGAATGTATAATATGTAATAGGTCGGAGGTGAGTTTGAAAAGGTTAAAAGATATTGCTTGTGAACTTAACGAATCAGCTTACGGTTGGGCTTTCGATGTAGGTCAGTAACAAAAACATTAACAGCGTAGCATATAATATTAATATTAATGCACTGAAACGTATATAAACACTAGATATAATTTAATAGATTTTAATAAACTGTTATTATCAACAAAACCATGAACAAATGTGTTAAACGACTACGAGTAAAATAATTATTTGTTTTATCAGATCATTGTTTTCCTTTTAGATTTTCAAAGTACTTTAAACATTTTATTTTTGTTAAGATTACACAGTGTTTAGTTATCGAAGTTTCACATTTCTCAACTATAAAATTATTTGTCAATGAAAATAAATTCCCAAATTCTCATTTAAAGGACTGAAAATAAAGAATTTATAATCTCAGCATCATTGCAATAGTATTCATAGGTCTTTCAATTATTACTGCAAATAGAAATTATTGTTATAATCAAGCTTTATATAGCATTTTAATCATGTACTTAAAATAAAATAAGTATATTTTTTATTTGTACAAAAATGTGGTGGGAATTTATTAATATCATTTTCATAAAACATATTTCAATTTAATTCAAGTTTTGAAGTTACTGAGATCACATTTTAGATTTAAATTTTACTTGATCTTTGTACTTTTCAAAAAAAGTTTTTGATTTAATATGAAAAAAATAATTGATTTAACTTGGTAGATAAATTATAATATTTTATAAATTAAGAAAGTTCCATTTATAACATTAGACAAATTAATTATATTTTTAAAATTTTTTCAGGCAAACTATTATTATTATTAGTTATGGATATAAACCATCAAAAGAGACGTAGAAAGTATAAAAATGTATTAAAAACGCATTTTAATAACAAAACTTCAGTATATGATTTTAAATACTTTCTTCGATTAAAGCCTTTTATTCCAAGTTCACAAACTTTATTATTATTATTATTATTATTATTATTATTATTATTATTATTATTATTATTATTATTATTATTATTATTATTATTATTATTATTATTATTTTTTATTATTATTATTATTATTATCATTATTATTATTATTATTATTATTATTATTATTATTATTATTATTATTATTATTATTATTATTATTATTATTATTATTATTATTATTATTATTATTATTATTATGTCAATAATAATGGAAATTGTGTTGTGAATAGTGCTTTTATATAAGTACATAGTTATCTTATTATTGTCAAAGCTTAGTGATCCATTAGAGAGTTTTGCGTCTTCAAATCAACAATAATTTTATTTAAGCTGATGTAATGACTTCCTAACTGTGCATATACCAATAACTTCATATCCATAATTATAATCAACATCACATATCCCATTACTTTTGGAATAACGAAAAAATATCAAAAGTTTATTAGACGATTTATTTATTTCCAAATTCTTCATCTAAAATTTTTATATTATTAAAATATTTATATATTTTAGTAATAAATATTGCTATTGAAAATTAACGTATTCATTAAAACAAAACCAATATTATCACATACTTATCGTGAGAATAATATTTTTCAAGAGAGTTGAATGAATTCTTTGAATTTTCCAAAACGTATAGGAAGTAAATAAAGTTTCCATAAGAATACATAAATTCAACGTTAGTATAATATGAATGTTGGATGACAGGAGGAGGTCCGTGGATATTTTCGTATTAACTCAAACTATGGAACAGACTCAAATAAATATATGGTTAATGTCTACGTGGAAGGTCGATGTAAACCAACCTTAGAAATTAATCTCAAATTCTAAATCCCAATTCAGATCGAAATCCCATCATAAGTGATAATGATTAATGTACATCTAACTCTAATTATCATTATAGTTTGCTTAAACTTTTTTATAATTGTGTTAATTTATTAATTATATTTATCTCATGCCTTATCTTTTTATAATTTGGTACTGTTATGGAACAATTAAATACATGTGAGAATATTAATATAAATATTATTATTAAAATGATATTTAATTATTAACCATTTTTATATGTTAATATCATTTATATTATAGCTTATTCATATTATAGGTTAATAATTAAATAATAAAATTTTGAATCATTATGCGTATAACTAAAACTTTGGTTTCATGATAAAACAGAACATGAAAGAACAGAACAGGTATAAAACAAAAATATGACGAATCAGAACAGGGCAAAAATAAAACATTTATTATTTATTATCTCTATAATTACCACAGTTACCTGGCTTGCTAATTTGTTCTTAATATGCTTTTTCTTAATCCGATTATCAGAAAAGTTATTCCTTCACTATAGGGGTTCATTAATACAATTGCCAATAACTATATAATGATTTTCAATATATCAAATTTATCCAGTTTCTTTTTGCATCTTCTGTTAGATACTTCGCGTGGCATTTGAATTTTTCGTTGTGAAAAGCGTGTTAACCAGTTATATTATCAGTGTATTTACAAGGTAAGCATTTATAATTTTATATCTTATTATTATCTCTCCATAGAATCTTTATACCATAACAACGGTTAAATATAATGTTTATTATAAATTTGTTTTTTAAAAGATCCATCGTCATGGAATATTCAGTGACTCAGCAAGGAAATACAGTCTTACCCTACTAGGTATATGGGTACACAAAGTATAGAGAAATTGATGCCAAGTTAGAGTTGGAGATGCAGAGTTTATTTTTCTACTAAATGTAGAGCCTTCTTGAGGACACAAGAAGGAAATATCATTGGAGAGGTACCACAACACTGCCATGATTCAAATTCCCAGAAAGTACAAAGCAAATATCCTGCAAGCTAAGTTGAAACAAGATATGAAGGCAGTTGGCGCCAATTTACGATAATTGTTTTCTTTTATTCTATAGAATTGTATATATTGTGTAAATATTTTTGTAGAATAATAATGCTATAGGATATATTAATAAATATTTTTTTAACTTAATTTTTGTCCTATTCTGATTTGTCATAGTTCTGTTTTGTACGTGTTCTGTTCTTTCATGTTCTGTTTGATCCAGTTACCAAAACTTTTACTAGATGTTTTATAATAATAATAATAATTAAATATTTTTTCACCTAAAAATATTTATTGTTTTTCTACCTCAATTAAAATTAGAAATCAAATTTTAAGTTATAAAAAAGAATACTTTGAAAATTAATAGATTAACAGACTCACTTCTGCTTCTTCATAGGCCTCATAGATAATCGTCAGAATTAAATTGAGAACAACAAAAATAAACAAAACACAAAATAGATAAATAAATAGCTGAGAGAAAATATAAACAACAGTATTAGAATGGTTGATCACCGATAAGGTGACATACATGTCATCTCCTAGCATTAATGAGAAAAGACAAGCTATTGAACTGTCTATGGTTCGAAATTTAATGTGATAAGGGCCGAGAATAATCCAGCCAAGTAGAGAAAATGCCAAATAGAGAAGAGTTGAGCACAATGAAAATCTCAAAAGCGGAGGCATAGCAACTCGAATCGTATTGACAAGAATCTAATGAAAATATAAAATTATTATGTCATAGTCAATTATAGTAATACACTGCTCTTTGGAAAGTAACTGAAATATCGAACGAGTGTCAAATGACCCAAGAAAAGTCCAAATCCAAGAAAATAGTTGCACAATGTGAATCGGTCAATGTCTTTTCTCATCTATAATAAGAATGTTAATAGTGATAATTAAAACGACAAATTACCAAAGTGTACATGTCCATTTTTAGTATTGTACCAGATATGACAAGGATGTCTCCTACGAATATAATAAAATAAGCGATTCCCCAGAAATATTTCCATTTATCGGATATATCTATGTTGATTTCGTTATGGAAAAATTGTTTTGTTTTCTAAACCAAAAATAAATTAAATAGCTTTTACTGTCAATTGAAAAATAATTTTACTTTTATTATCAATTACGAAATCTTTTATTTCGAAAATTATTAAATAAGTAATTTACAAAAACAATAGAAAATAAACAGAGTTTATATTAAATTTTTTGAAAACAGTTTAAACAAAAAATCGTATGTTTAGAAATCACTGACCAATGGTCACATATAAATCTTACATGATGGAATCTACTGACAAATTAATAAGTCAAAGATTATCTCCAGATATAAGATTCAACTTACTCTAGTATTTTTCTAAATTAAAATCTTTTATCCGGATACAAAGCAAGGCTCAATTTTAATTCAAACAAAATAATTCAAACCAATCCCATTGAAAAGATTCATGTTTCCAAGATAGATTATAGTCGCAGTGCTTCTTTTGTAAATAGTAGGAATTATGAATTCTGAAGGTGAGGCGAGAAATGAAAACTTCATCGGTCCGAGATGTGTCACTTCAAATTTAAGCGTGAAGTCGGTATAATTCTAGGATTTAGCTATTTTACTGTTTCATATATATTTTCAAATATGCATACGGCACATTTTTTTTTAATTTTTCACAGAATTCGCAATATTCATTGGGTAATTTTTTTCCCGATCGAATTGTGCGATGAAAGTCATAACAAATAAAAAAATTAAATAAAAATATTGATTTATAGTCTGGAAATGTTTAATTTTAAGTAAATTTTAAGGATTGAATTTTGATTTTATATAATTATGAAATTATTATTAAAGTTCTTAAATATTACTTTTAGTCAACATTTGTATTATAATTTATTTTTAATTATCTTTTCAGCTTATTTTTAGGATTTTATGCTTGAAATTTATTTTGGAATTATTTCAATTAAATGTAAGTTAGTTAAATTTTGAATTATTATTAATTAAAGAAAGTTTTGATAGAAATATCTGAAATTCTAAGGAACTTATTTTTAACTAAAAATAAATCTTATGGTGATATTTCGTCATTTTCATAACAACTTAAAGTAGTTTCTTCATAAATGGATTTTAAAAAATTTTCATCGAATCTTATTTTTCTCAAAATTGTCTTAAAGTTATTATAGAAACGAATCTCAGCGGTGTGTTTCTATATATCGAAAGTTTGCATGTATTTTTTAGTATCTGTTGTGTTTGTATTCGGTATTTAATTTTCCTACCACTTTTTTGATTTCTATAGTGTAAAGCGTATCTCATTGTACTATCAATGAGAACATCAGCTTGACATCAAAGTGAGTTTGTATGTTTGCCGTCCGATATTTGTCATTTTTGAAATGGCTTTCAAGTAAGATTTTTAAATTAAAGTAAATTTTAAGGCTTGAATTTTGATTTTATATAATTATGAAATCATTATTCAAGTTCTTAAATATTACTTTTAGTCAACATTTGTATTATAATTTATTTTTAATTACTTTTCAGCTTTTTTAGAAATTTATGCATGACATTTATTTTGGATTATAACTTATTAAAGAAAGTAATCGCCAAACACATTTAGTTTTATTAATACATTTAGGAAAGATGCGTATGATTCTTAATGAATTTGAACAATAACTGTATGAGCCTTTCATTTGCCAAAATGATTAACTTCACAAAAGAAAAGGTAGAGAAAAGTGATAAACTTTTATACGTTATTTATTAAGACTTTTTGAAACATTTATATTTAAATATTTTTAATAGGGCATTCAACCTGTTTAGCTACCTAGTCGTTGGTAGTCAACGTCGTTAATATAAAAAGTTAAGTAAAAATTAGAAACATCCATAAAAACATTCATATTGGAATCATAAACTATTCAAATAACTTTACTTTCCAAAACTGGTATAATTTGATTAATGATCGGCTGCTGAGAATGAGTGAAAGAACGCTAAATATTAACGCCAGAATATCCAATGATAAAAGAGTATTTTTGATCATTAAAGATATCGATATGGTTGGAGTGATTTGAATGCAATTGAATGAAGTCATCTCTGCATGAAGGTCCAATTTCATTTGCCCGTTGTGATTACTATTATCGAATAATATCTGGGAAACGGAATTCTCAACATATGAATAAAATTACTTACAGAAATGTCAAATTGTAAACAATCGGGACTTTCATCCATTTCATAAGATTTTAATTGAATGCTACGAACTGAAAATGCAAGATCTGCTTTCAACAGTCTGAAGTAAATATTGGTTTTTTTAAATAATTTTTGGAGATTGCCAATGATTTTGTTTAAATATTATTATTAAAATAATTAAGCAAAGTATAATTTCAATTTCAACACTGATTTTTTTCCATTGAATTTATTAAAAAGAGCTTGAAAACTATAAATCAGTAAATATATCGATGTGTTTGATATTCACGAATTTTCGGCACTGCCTTTTTTCTTTTATTTTTAACATATTTTTTATTTTTAGACTATATTTAACATAAATTAAGAGTGACTAAAATTCGTGCTAACAAATAGAAACATTGATTTATAATTTGAAATGAAGATAAAGAAATTGATAATATAATTCATAGATCAATGGCAAGACTAGATTTATTAATACCGAAGTATAAAAATTGTACAATTCGAATATTTACGAAATAGTTTTGAAGATCATAAAATCTCATGTTTTAGTTATTCCTTATTCAGTGTTGAAATCGCCTAGAAATTCTAATATGATTAAATAGTTTTGAAACTGAAATTGATAAATACATTTAGGGATAAATCATAAATCCCAATAACTGAAATTTTTAATTTAGTGTTTAAATTCAAATGAAGTGAGTGTATACAATGGAGAGCTTCCCGTCATTTTGTACATTTGTTCAGGAATATAGTTGATTAGATTGCTGTACTTAGAAAAAATTGAAAATAAACAACAAATTAAAATGATTTCAAATTTGTTTATAAACGCTTTGAGAATTAATTAAAAAAGTTGTTGTGCAAGTTTTGGGGGATTAATTCACAATCCCTGACAATTAATATTCAATTACTAACAAATTTATTGAAGTTATTTAATTAATTATTTATTTAATTTCATCATTATTGGTTTCCTTATATGAGATTTTCGACTGAGATGACAGATTGATGGAATGTCTTGAAAATATATTTTACTTGTTTGATTATTTCATTTACTCATAAAAAATGAACCATTATTTTTTCGGATTTATAGTCTATTTATTTGAAATTTTAATTTTTGAAATTATTTATAATTGTTATTGTTAATTAAAATTTACAAATCAAAATAAAATTAAATGAATCGAAATGATTTTAAAAATATTAAAGCTGATACTTCCGTGTTATCTTACCCCCAAAAATTAAATTATAAAATACAATTAAAATAACAATATAAAAAATGAGAGAATACATTATTGATGACCTTATTGAACATGAATTTATTAAGGCTATCTGTGATTTATGTGATTATGTGAGTTTATGTGGCGAAAACGTGTTCTAAGCAACAGTGCCGATGTGTTCGACACTATTCTCAACGACATTGTGGTTTTCTGGCCACCTGGATGACCATTTACAAACTCTTTACAAACATTTGCTGAGTTTGTATCTGTGATTTAGAAAATAAATATAATAATTATATGTGTTTTTTTTTAATTTAATTTTTGGGGGTAAGATGACACGGAAGTACCATAATTTCAAACAATTATTATTATTGTAATTATTTTTTTTGTAAATTTAATTTGCTAATTTAATAAATTACTTAAATCAAATTTATTATGAGCAGTCAAAAATTTTACTTGTTAAAATCTATTGTGAAATTCTTTCTCCTGAGATATTCTTTAGAATTGAAAATTTTCTCCGAACTGTTGCTGAAAATCGGTTTGATCTCAGTACAGTCTAAATATAATGACAAATAAAAATTAATATTAATTCAAATTTAAAAATTTAAAAATCGAAAAATAAACAATAGAAATTACTTTAAATTACTTTTTAAATATTTAGTATTCCATGTGAAGTTAAGCAGCAAGGATTTAGATAAAAATTTATCGAAATTTAAAAAGTTTTGTAAGATTATAATAGATCAATAAATTCTTAAGGATAATTGTGGCTAATGTTGTTTAAATCTTTAAAAATTGTAGAAATATAGATTTTTTTATTTTAATTTTTATTAAGTCGAAACATAAAACTCATAACAAATTCTCATAACAGACGTCATCAAGTGCGATCAGTGATAATTATCAATGTAAATTTATAGAATCTTCCATGCTCAATTCGATGAGTACTTTAAAAACAAGACTAGTAAACATTAAACAGTAATAAAAAGTATAATAATAATTTAAGAATTAATAATAAAATAATAATTATGATTCGTGTATTAAATACTGATTTGCAATTTTTATTTTCATCAATGATTGAAAGTAAAAGTTGCTATTATTAAAAATCCTAACCAAATTTTTTAATGCGGATTTTATTAATGTTGGTCAATTTATTTATCTCATTTAATGAATTATTGTCATTATTTATAAATAAAAAAGATTTAGCTTTAATTCAGAGTAATATATTATTTGTATTTAAAGCTTAAACATCTTGCACTTTTTTGACCTGTTATAATTTTGGGGCTTGGTAAGATATGGATCCAGGGATTGCATATTCGAAATTCGAAATTCGAGAATACCGGAATTCGTTTTCATAACTATAGTTTCGAATTTCGGAAATTTCCCAGCGAATTCCGAATTTAAAATTTATTTTTTCGTGTTATCTCCAACTTGTAAATTGTATTTTCGTCCATTGTGTTTACGTCCATAACAACTGATGGGGCAGCTGTGATGCAAAAAGTTGGGCGGCTTTTACCATGTCCGAAATATTTAACTTGCGAATTTCGAATTCCGATTTTTTATTTTCCTCGAAATTTGCAATCCCTATATGGATCTGTATTTAAAACAGAATTGTTAATTCTAAAGTATACTTTAAAAATTCATGCTAAATTCAAATTGCATTTGGTATTTTGGTTTGTAATGAATATTGAATTTTTGCATTAAGTTTGTTTTAAACCATAAAAGATTAAAATTAATAATTAGGTTTATAATATATTTCCTTAAAATTTGTGTTTTTCTTTAAATTAATAACTTTTCTTCGTCATGAAGTCTCTACCGGCCTTTTTTATAAGCGGACAAGAGTTATGATGAAGTCAGAGTTGAAGAATATACATTAAATATTAATGAAGATAAAGTTAGATCAAATAAAGAATTATTTGGAATATTTATCTTTACATGTGATTCACCCAAAAACTGATATAATGAAAACTTTGTATTCCAATGGAAAGAATTATTTTGCCTCTTCTGTTATCGAGATCAGTGACAATAAGGCTTGGATATAAGATTTTGAAATGCACATTTTCAAAATATGAACGATGTCAACAAATTTATCGAAATAATATATTTCGTGATAACTAAACAAATAAGGACAAAAAGGTCAATTAAAAAAATTTAAACGACTTTTATTCGAATTCAATCATAATTAGAATTATTTTAAAAAATTTACTTGTCAATGTTTCCTGAGAAAAACTGTAGGTGTGATTGTAAGGAAATATTTCCCCATATTTATAGTAAATAATGCACAAAGTCATAGCTGGGATATTATCATGTGCATAACTGTACGGTCCGATTGCTTCATGTTCCAGTTTATAATACTTAATTAAATATGCATAAAAATCTAAATTGAATTTATTAATACGTTTTCCAATGCATAATTCGTAGATAAGTAGAAATCCTCAACTTTATAAATGGCAAATGGACCATTACTTGGTGGGTAAGGTAATGTTTCAAAGGAGGATTGCCAATTATAAAGAAATAAATGCTTAAAAGATGTTTTGGATCCTTCAACAAATGAGACTTCATTAGAATTGTTTTCGCTGAATAAAACAATCTAGAATCAATTGAAAATTATCTCTGAGGTTTTCAAAAGAAAAAATATCTCACTTGTATTGTCACTATTATCAATTTGACAACAATCAGAATCATTTTAATAGGCAAGGTTCCCTTAGCGCGCCACTTTTCTTTAGGGTTCATAAAATGATAACGTAAGTCACGCCTCATTCGTTCCTGATCTTCATTCAGTTGAAGATTATTAATGCTGTATCTCTGCATGTTTTTTTTCGTAATACGTGTTAGGTTTACATCAAAATATAAAGTGAAAATAATTTAGAGGTTAAAAATCAATGTTTAAAATATTTCAATTAGAAAGTGTCAATATTCATTTCGATTAAACAAAGTGAATTCTATTTAAATTTTAATTCAATCAAAATAAAAATTTAATTCCAGAAATAATTATAAGTTAATTAACTTAATTTAATATTAAATACGAAATATAAAAATTATCTTGGAAAATATAATCAATGAAATATTTTTAATTAATTTTTAAATCTTTTGCTATTCTGGGTAAAATTTCCTAACAATTATTTCTTTACATCATCCTTTTAATGAAATAGTTGTCAACAGTCTTCGTGGTTCTTTTGGCAAGCCCATTTGATTGGTGCTGATATAGCGAATAAATTCTTAGGTTTTCTAAATAAAACCTAAGTATCTAAAAAAATCGTTTGGAAAACATAGTGCCCTAGAGTCTCAATCGTTATATATGAGTGCTAAAGCATAAAACGAAAATTTGCAACAAATATGGAATTAACTTAATTTTTTTCTGTATAATCAAATATTTAAAATGAAATAAACTCTAACCATAGTCTTTAAAATTGCAATTTTGTTTGGAAAATAGTGAATTCTCACTAATTTTTGCATTCATTCCGATTCTTTTTTGAGAAATTGACCACTGATTGAGTGTGTACTTAAAAAGTAGTTGACTTTTCACATTATTCTTGCTGAATTTATAAAAGTTTCGGAAGAAAATAATATTATAACTCTAATTTCATGTGTTCCTTAGTTATTATCTAACACAACTATGTTGAAAATTTATTTTTACAGCACAATTTTCATAATTCTTAAATTCATAATATTTTATTTTATCACCCTAGATCTGTTATTAAAAGATAAGAGTTTTTCTGCTAAAGCCATTAAATATCAAACAAAACAATTTACTTCTAATTCAAAAATGTATTTTAATTAAATTAATATTAAATCCACTTACAAATTTTAATTACAATTTAAATTATTAATTTAAATTTAAATTAGTACAATTTAAATTGAATTACTTGAACAATGTCATTTATCTTTATTCTTTTATATCTAACACACTGATCTATTTAAAAAAAAGGAGATAAATAAAATCGTTTAACAATTCTATTCCACGAATAAGAAAGATAAAAAACGTTTTGTTATGAATCGCTTTGAATAATTTACATTTGGGCTAAATCTTCGAATGTATAATTATCCTTTTGATGAATCTGAAAAACAGTTAATATTACAAATTATCTTTCAACCAACATTCATTTTTTGACCAAAATTGACGTCTCATATCCTGATCTTTGACCAAAAATAGAAATTCTAATAAAAAGAAACAACTCTTTTATATTCTGCATCATTGAAATATTTCATTTGCCCTCGAATTTTCTTCAGGAAATCAACTCAATCTAACAACATCATTATTCTAATCCTTTGCTTGCTACTTTTTAAAATCTCAATAGTCAAAAAATAAATCTTGCAGATAATATTCGATAAGAGATGCTGACTATCGAAAATAATCTATCCACCAACCACAACAGATCTTTGATGGTATTTGAAAATAAAATTATTAATAATCATACATTTTTTTGTTTCAATATTAACTTGTTATTATTGTTATTATTATTGCATTTGTTGTCTAGATAAACACACAAAAATTACAATTCATATTTTAAATACATCCATATAATATGAAAACAATACCATTTATACTGTTGTGCTCGTACTAATTCCTTGTTTCCCCCTGCCAATTTTTTAAATTAAATTTAAATGACTTATAGAACATAAAATACCATATAAAATGAAGCTTCTACTTACAAGCATAATTCGTTTCATGAAATCGTCACCACCAGTGTGATTTTGAAGTTCACTATCTACCACTGGTTTTATTAGTGATACCTTAGCAAGGAATATATATTATATAAATTAATGATAAAGATTTAAGTTAAGAAAGCCTTTTTTGCTCGTATCTCGAAATACTCGTAAGTTGAAGTTTCACTGTAAATCAATAACTATACAGATAACGGATTTTGTTCGACAATACCTCGAAGGATTGTGTCGAGAGCTTTACTATCATTTCTTTGACAATTTCACATTAATATACATAAATAAGAATTCAATTTCAACCACGATCAATTTGTCATAAACCAAAACAGTGAGCGCGATGAGTCAAATCCTTCAAACAACCGCATTTGGCAAGTAAAAATAAAAATCAATGTTTTAAATCATATTTTTTCAAAAATAGGGGGGGGAGGGTGTCCACAATGAGTTAATGATAATATATATATATATATATATAATTTAAAACCATGTAACAGTTGTTCAACCAATAAAACCAACCGCGTTAATTCTAATATATAATTTAAAACAATAGCAAAAATAAAAAAGACGTAAAAATGTACATTTTATTTTATAAAACCAATAAAACACTGTATAAAATTAAGGACTTGATTATAAAAATAGCCAACAATTTCTAAAAATCAGAAAGACTCGCGTGCTAGCATGGCATATGATTCCCTTGTTTCTCAAATGTCTGATTTATTGCCTCTTTGAAATTGGAAGATCTGAAAAAGAAATTCCATGAAAATATTATTGGTAAGCAATATTGTAAATCTTAATATATATTTCGAAACAAAAAAAATCACAAAAATTGATTTATTGATAAGAAGAGGTCCATTAATTATGACAAACAATTCTTATCCCTCATACAAACTAATAACATTTTATATGGCTGGCTTGTAGGTTTAAAATAAAAATTATAGAGATTAAAAAATACATTTTTATTTGTTTTAAACAAATTTAAACAGATTTAAAGTTGACTTTAACACTAGAATTCATGAACAAATCGAGAATATATTTTAGCTTTTATCATTTCTCTTTCGGCAAGCCAAATATTCGTCAAATGTTATTGTGGTGATTTTCCATATTAATTTTTCATTTTTTTGCATCAAATAAAGTTTTTGTTATAAAATTAAAAAAGAAATCAATTAAAAGTTTGTAAAAAAATATTGAAGTATATGATTGTTTCGACCAGTCAGAGGGGGAATGGCATTTACCTCTGACTGGCAGTTTGTTTGCTGATTGTTGTCGCGTCTGTGTGCAGAGTTATGGTAATATGGATGTGCGCACACAGACGCGAGCAATAGGTATGTGGTAATTTTTATTTTAATTGGTTTTTTGTAATTTTTGATTTATAGAGTGGCAGAATTTTTGTTTTAACGGGTTATTTGGGTGAATTTTTTGAAATGAAGAATCCAAAAGAATCGTTGGGAAATGTTATTAAATCATCTGGTGAATATTATGACAATTCTATTACACTCAGTATTGACAGAATAAATGCTGCAAAAGATAGTGCTATGTATGTTGCTGGAACTCCGTTTAGAATTACAAGTCAAACCATAGATTTTGGTCAAATGCCACTAATAGTTTTGTTCATCGTTTCATGTCAAAGAATAATAAAGCAGAATAAGGAACTGCCGAAAAGAAGGAATATGATATTCTATTTAATCGAGCTCTTAAAAGGATAAACACAATTCAAATGTTTGCTAGCAAAAGTGTTGAACAATTATCCAATGTTTTGAATTCAATATACGATCAATCAGTGACAAAAAACAAAGAATGGTTGAAACAATATTATGATGACTTCACAGATGAAATGATAACAGTTGTGTTGGATTATATTTCATAAGTTAATAAAGAAAGCCAGCTTCTTGGTCTTAATGTTTTTTGTAAACAATGATTATAAAAAAAAGTAAAAGTTTGTTTTAAAATATAGATTTTTTTGAATTTGTTTTTTAAATTTAAGTTTTTGATAATTTATGACATTTTGTGAAACACATTCTTCTTTTGTGAATTTGTGTAAAACATTTATCTGCAACGTAAATTTCCAAAGTTTTTCTATGTCTCTATTCGGATTTTGGATTTCAATTTTCATCGTTATTTACAATTTTCCTTTTCCGAATGCGTATTTTTGATTTTTAAATTATGCCTGGATTTCAAGTAAGGTGAATGCTACAGAGAAGTATGATCCATCAGTCGAGAACACATCAGATTTATGGTAGGACAACGAGATTTTTAATCGATTCTTCCTTTTCGTTTACTTCCTTTTCGTTGCCTCAAGTTATTTGTACTAATTTCGATCAAAAACATTTCGCATTGTTACTTTATCTATCGATCCATAAAATTTGAAGTTTCGAGCTTATATGATATCGCTGGAGCAATTTCAAGATATAATTCTGCCTCTAATAAAGTCCATTTACGATTATTCATCTGACAATTCGAATTCCATTTATATGTCATTAATTATTTTGTTAATCGTGACGAAAATAGCTATTTTAGCTCCTCGGCTCAAGAGAGTCAATGAGTTATCTGTCTTGGATCAAAGAAGAAGCCCTGGACTAATATAAACATTGGCAACCTAATTATTCGGATTCTTTGTGGGATGATTCAATATAATTTTGGTTATTTTTGGGATTGTTATATTTATATAAATTGTTTGACGGCCTTAGGAAATATGCGTTCTAAGTTTATTAATCTTGATAATTAAGCTGATGGACTTTTGCCCGAACGAAATTACCCTTCGTTCACCTCCATAAAAGTTATAATAATCATAGGGGCTAATTTATCAATTTCTTGTGGATAATAAATATAATATTTTAAATATTATAAGATAACGCCAATCAAACATTCTTTTCACGATATATTTCGACAGTTTTCCTGTCATCATCAGGTGGGATATAATAACTATGTAAATTAAGGATTTTAAACAAACTTATTAATTATATAAAAACTTTTTTATTTAATAAAAACATTTAATTATTTTTAAAATTATAATTAAATCAATATATTATTTTTTATTAAAAATTGTTATTAATTATTTAATTTAATACAACAATCAATACATAAAATATACAAAAAAATAATTTAAAAACATTTAAAATACAAGTATTCACTGCATTCTGCACATTAATTTTTGGATTCAATGACTTTACCAACAACGCCTCACAAATCACACGTTCCCAATAATTATCGAAATTTTTTAATAAAATTTTAAAATCAGACACACCTATTTTAATTTTACAGCCCTTATTGTGCTCACTAATATGGGTCAATGCCTTCGGTTTACAATGTTTGATTGGCGTTATAATTAAATCATTGCCATGTATGTTTAACTATTTATTTTAAATATTGTTAATTTTTTTTAATATTATTAATAATAACTCTTTTAACCAGTTTAACCCATTAGTACCCAAATCCGTATTTACCTAGAAAAATAATTTTTAACTACGAACGAACAACAACCGCTGATATGTTTATCAATTCATCACTGTGCACTAGCCCTAACGATATGTGTTCTATGCAAGTGCCGACAAAGAGGAGCGGTCGAATTACGCTCAAATTACTGAATTATGGAAGAAAATAAGAGCAAGAGTTTCAAGAACCGTTAGGCACTAAAGGGTTAAGACAAGAACAAATTAATTCTATTGGTTTTTTAGTTTTTTGAATATGACTTCCTTTTATGTCAATAGCTCAACTGGTTTTCCTATCGATTTCCTATTTTTTTAATTTATTAAATTTATTGTAAACAGGAACATTGTAGAAATCAATTTATCTTTAACTCCTCCCTCCCCATGTCAACATTTTTCAAACTTCTTCCAATGATATGTTACGTCGTGATATTACTAATACCAACCACATTTTGTATCTAGATTGATCAATAGTAGAATATGCTAGAACGTGTTTTGTGAGAATTGAAGTGGATTATCGTATCAGTAAAATATACGCTAGTGTAGATAGTAAAGTTTACTACAGAGAA